>CAUYLG010066651.1:0-22129 GCA_963573385.1 Cacajao melanocephalus
ACTGCATTCTAGCCTGGGCAGTAGAACAAGAATCTTGTTCTCTCTCCCTCTTTTTCTTCCTCTTTCTTTCTCTCGTACATTCTTTTTTTTTCTTTCTTTCACTCTCACTTTCTTTCCTCTCTTTTCCTTTCTTTCAAAAAAAATAATAAAAATAAAAAATTAAAATAAAAAAATAATAAAAAAATAAATAAAAAATAAAAAGAGCAATAGACAGATACACAATCATAGTTACAGATTCTAACAAACTCTTTCAATACTTTATATGTAAATCAGTACAAATTCTGTAAGAATATAGAAGAGTTAAGCAACGTAATCAACCAACTTGGTTTGACTGACATATATTGACAATTTACCCAGCAATTGCTTAAATCACATTTGTCTTTCCAAAGAGAACATGGATGAGTCATAAAGAATGTATCAATACATTTCAAATGTTAAAACATTACAGAGGACATTTTGTGATCATCAAAGTTTTTTATGATGATTTGTAACTTTCCTAGTTGAACTATGTAGTCATCCATTTGCGTGATATGTTTGCTGTGGTTTATAACTCATCTCTCAACTTCCTACATTGTACTTCCATAATACCGGAGTCATCATGATATTTTTAAGCACAGTATAACCATCTAATATCATACAAATATTTCCATAGAGATATTTGCTTATTTTCTGCATTTTTTTTCTGACATACTCTTTTGTAATTTTGGTATTCCTGTATTTCTTAGATTACATGATATTGTTATAATTGACATTAATATACTGTAATTTAATTACTCAATATTTTTCACAAAAGTTTAAACAACAATCTTAAGAAAAGGCAAATATAAAGCTTATACTAAGAGCAATTTTTTAAGTTTTGGAAAGATGTTCACATCTACATATTAGATGATGCTTGGTGTTAGCGCAAATAAACTTAAATAATTACAGATTGTTGAAATCACCAGGATGTCTTTATTACAGAATTAGAAGACTAGCAGTGTTGCAGAAGGAAGTGTCAAGTTAAGTATCAAAACAGATTTTCATGTTTGGAGTTTTGGCTTTATCTACTATCTTTTACAAAACTGATCACAATCCCTTTTGTGTTGCATGCATCTAACAAATGTCTTTTGAATTTAGTATCCACCGTCCCTCATTTGCTACACATACCTTGAACCTGTACGTTACTCTTGCCTTCCCACTCTCCCTATGGTAAATAGTCAACAAAAAAATCTATCCACAGGGACACAGAGATACCATGAGACACATGTAAAGGCTTCACAGTGATGGTAACATTCAAACTGACAGACAAGCAGGATCCTATAGGCACATGGCCTCCCATGTGGAGTCCTGATCTCCCCTCCTGCCTCATTTGCTTCCCTCTCCCTGCCCACAGGATGAACTCCACCTACTTGAGTCACTTGTTGCTTCTAGGACTTCCATGCACTTTCCAATTTTCATGCCTTTGCT
This sequence comes from Cacajao melanocephalus, assembly GCA_963573385.1. Taxonomy (NCBI): domain Eukaryota; kingdom Metazoa; phylum Chordata; class Mammalia; order Primates; family Pitheciidae; genus Cacajao; species Cacajao melanocephalus. Next base: position 1,447 of record CAUYLG010066651.1, read on the forward strand.
TACTTGGTTGTCTCCTATGGAGCGTCTTCCATCCCTCAGTTGTTCCCCATCTACTTGGAAAACTCCCCATCCTTTAAAACTCACGTATGTAACCACTTCTTATAGGAAAACCTCTATAACACCTTTCATAAACCTACTCATTAACCCATAAGAATTGTATGAGATACCCCTCCTTGATCCTAATTCTTTGTGCATAGTTTGTCATGGTATTTACCATGCTCTTCTAAAATCTTCTATTTGTACATTCATCTCCTGTATTGTGTTGAGAGTTAGAAAGTAGCAGAATCTGTCTTAATTGTCTTTGTATCTGTGGCACCTAATTTCATTCCTATTTTACAATGCTGGGAAAATGGTCAATAAGAATGCTGAATCAAATGAAGAGAGCGGTTAAATTCAAGTTGAAATTCCTTTCTGGTTAGAAAGATAACTCAAGCAGTCAGTACAGTCAGTAACAAAAACCAACTCAAACTGGCTTAATGAAAATGGGAATTATTTCATTTCCTTATGAAATATATTGGTGTTTTACAAATATTGACACATTTATCCAGCATAACCCTTTGAGATAGAGAGTACCGTTTACTTTATTTGACTTCTGAGTAAATAAGATAAATCTTGATCCTAGAGTTCAAAAATTCTCTTCAATAACCAGTCTCACTGCAGGTCTAGCTGCCTTTCTCTGTGCTGGCTTTATTTTATGCAAAGCACTGGCAAAGCTACAAGCTTATCTTACCAGCTATAACCCAGCAGGAAGCAAGGAACCGTTTTTTCCAGCCATTTTCTGACAAAGTGATCTCAGGGGATTTTTCTGACTTGGTTTGCTATATCACTTGTCCACCTCTGAGCTATCAGGGTGGCCCAGGGTTGAAAGGAATGGCCAGTACTACTTTGGGATGTCAGCTCACCCCTGGAACCTTAGGGTAAAGATAGGTGGTTCAACCTATCTGAACCTCCCAGACTGGAAGGAAGGAAAGATAGTTTCCGAAGGAAAACCCCAGGATTCTGTTATTAGAAAGTAGAAAGGACTCAAACCAGGCAGAGAGGACAAATGTACTAAAGACTGGACCGAGTGGGTGACATTTTCACTTGAAATGTTTTGGACTGACCAAGTGGATGCATCCAGAGATTTAAATGCCACCTTCAGACATCTTCATTCTTCTCTTAGAGTCAGAATCATTATAGTAGTAGTAATTACAACACAATAGAGTTGACAGTTGTAAGGCACAGTTCCCCAAGGTGAGCATGGATAGAGCAACACTATACTGCCTGCACATTCCTGCTGTTCCATTCGTACTTAGGATACAGCTGCAACTCTGGATTTTAAAGGCATATTATATAGTGCCAATCAAAGCTGCACAATACAATAAATGTGTTAGTTCAAAATAGAATTTAGAAACCAACACTTTTATTTTAGCGATGACTCTTATTTATTTAAAACTGAAGTTTCCGTAAGTTTAATGTTGGGGCATATAGATCTGCCATTCAGTTTATACTATGAATATTTGGCTGGAGGAGACACTCATTAAAACAGGAACGAACTGGATTATATTGGTAGAATATCAATGCTTTCTTAATTTTCTGCCAAATAAATATAGGGCTGTTAAGAATTGAATTATAAGAACAGAATATTAAAGGTGGGAAAATCCGTTTTTGTACTTCATCACATAAGCAATTACCACTTATTATGCAAGTCTTAGGCATAGTTGTAGATTATTCTACAAAGCTAATTCTTGAAATATTTTACCCCTTTGGCTACCCTGTAAATTTTCTGATGCTCCATTTATCCTATTTGCTTATGCCAATATTTTGGTTTGATCCAGAAGTCATTATAGTAAACATTTTCTTTTTTCTTGTTATAAGGAAAATAAAGGTCTGGACAGCTTCCTATTAATGCTGAAGGCAAAGTATTTTATTTACTGAAACATGATAAAGCACCCAAACTGGGACAGCAGAAAACTCTAATTTTTGTCTCAGCAACTAAGAGCCAAATAAGATGCCTATTTTCCCTTCTTGCAAGCTTCTAATGTACAGTATTCATTTCCACTGACCTGATTTTGGAGGTGAAATACACTGACTTGGAATAGTGGACAGATAGATTAATAAATGTAGATTTCATTAACTTCAAGTATATCATTTTAGTGGCACAATAATTCTTGACGTTAGTGAAATAAAACACTTTAAGCTTGAGCAATTTCCTATTTTTTAGGAAAGATAAATTTGAGCTATTTAACCATGAGAAAAGCAAACATTAAAAAAAAAAAAAATACTCTCCTGAAGTTCTCAATCACCTATCCCAGAAAACATTTTTTGTTTTTTTAATTGTGTAGTGGTTAAAGCCATACAAGTATAGAGCTCAAATTCTGAATTTTGTTAATTGTGAAACCTTGGACAAATTATATAAATTCCCTGCCCCTTAATTTCATTGTAAATTGTAATGTGGGGAAAAACCTGGTAACAACTTCCTTGGGTGGTTGAGAGGATTAAGTGCATTTTATATGTATGTTGAGGACTTTGATCACTGCCCGTTACATCAAAGAGTAATTTATCATAACTATGTTAACTCAGCATCTTGTAAATATGTAAAATGTGTCAGTTACACATTGAACAGAATGTCAAAGAAAGAAGCAAATATCTGCTAATGTTCTTTCCTTGGACTAAACTTAAAAGAACTTAAATAATCTTTTAATCTTTTCTGTACTTTGTAATTTTTCTCCATTAAGTAAGTATGCAGGTATACATCCATAATTAGAAAATTGATGCCATATTTTTGATGTTAAAGGAATTATTTCCAACCAACAGATTGTTTTAAGAAAACAAAGTATTTCCAACGAAGAATCTCAGAAAAAAAATAAATAACAAGTTCTCAATTAACACTGAGTTAGTCAAATATTTTATAAATGAGATTATCTTTCATTTTTTTATTGGACTTTAATCTCTGGGGTACATGTGCTCATACTGCAGGATTGTTGCATAGGTACTAAAACAAATTAATTTTGTTTTTGTTTTTGCCATAGGACTGTACTGATGATCAATGGGGCGGGGGAGAAATGTAAAGACAGAAATTTAGTCATTTATAAATCTTTCATCATAATCAACATGAGGCATCCTTACTTTTATTCACATTTTGCAGTTAAAATTGCTAAAACTGGGATTAGAAAAAATCCAATAATTATACCAGACACGAAAAAATTCATTGTGTTTCCTTTTAAGAAAAAAAAAAAAACTAAAACAAAAATTTTGTATTAGAGGGTTTTGTTTAGCCAAACTTCATTTCCGTGTGCAAGGATGTTTTTCCTCAGATGAGTCAACTTAGGTAATATAAAGAAAGTAAATTCTATTATATTTATAAAAGTAGTGTAAATATTTAATATGTGTTGGTGTATTACTTCTTTTGTATGGATGAAAATCAAAGGCAGATCATATGTCATCTACCAGTAACTATTGAGGTGGAAATTCCTCCCCTGGTGCAGAGTGCAGGCAGAACTTTTTTATTATTATTATTAATCTCACCTTATTTAATTGGTTTGTAGATACTGTATTGTTTACAAATATAGGGTTTGTGACAACTCGATGTTGAACAAGTCTATTGGAGCCACTTTTACAACAATGTGTGTTCATTTTGTGTCTCTGTGTCACATTTTGGTAATTCTTGCAATATTTCAAACTGTTTCATTATTATTATATCTGTTACAATAATCTGTGATCAGTAATCCTTTATGGTACTATTGCAATTATTTTTGGGCTTCACAAACTGAACTCAAATGAGACAGTTAATTGACAAATGTCATGGCTATTGAAACTGCTGCAATGACTGGCCCTTTACCATCTCTACATCTCCTTTGGCCTCTCTACTCCTCAAGACACAGCAATGTTAAAATTAGGCCAATTAATAACCTTATAAGGGGTTCCAAATGTTCAAGGAAAAGACAGTGTTGCATATCTCTCACCTTAAACCAAAAGCTAGAAATAATTAAACTTAATGATGAAGGCATATCAAAAACCAGAATAGGTCAAAAGCTAGGCCCCTTGTGCTGGAATTAGGGAAACACACCACCATCAAAAGAACAAAATAAAGCACAAGTACCTGTTTCTAAAATTATGGAGATCCATAAATTGTCTAATAAATAATTCTAAATAACCACCTTATACCAGCACAGTGAGTTCTAATAAAACACAGAGAACTAAAAATAATCAGGAAAGCAATATTTGAACAAAATTAGAAGCTCAACAAAGAGAAAGAACCCTGCTCCCCTCAACCTCACCCCGGCCATAAAGAGTCAAATAGAAACTCTGGAGCTGAAGTATGACTAAACTGACAAGTCTCATAGAGAGTTTCAACAACAGACTGTATAAAGTGGAATAAAGAATTGGTGAACTCAAAAAAAGATCATTTGAAATTACCCAGCCAGAAGAGCAATAAACAAACAAAAAAATAAATAAATAAGAAGAAAGCCTGTGAGATTTATGGGCACTCTCTAGCAAACTGAAGCACTATAAAACAGACACACAAAAAAGTTTTAACAAATTTTAAAAGATTGAAATAATATTAGGTATATTTTCTGACCATAGTAGAATGAAACTAGAAATCAATAATATAAAGATTTTAAAAATTCACAAATACGTAAACATTAAGCGACAAAGCTTTGAACCCTGAGTAGGTCAAAAAATGAACAAAAGGGAAAATAAAAATATCTTGAAGTCAATGAAAATGGAAACAGAACATGCCAAAACTAATATTATGCAGCAAAAGGAAATCTAGAGGAAAGTTTATAATGTAAACATCCGCATTAAGAAAAAATAAAGAGCTCAAAAAACAATCTAAAGTTACATTTCAATAAATTAGAAAAGAAAACAAAGCTAAAAATTAGATAAATGAAACAGGGAAGATTAGAGCAAAAATAAATGAAATGAAGACTAGAAAATAGTCTTGCAGTTTTATTAATAGAAAAGATCAATAAAACTAAGAGTTGGTGTTTTGAAAGATAAACTAAATTGACAATTTTTTAGCTAGACTAAGAAAAAATGAGAGAGAACTCAAATAAATAAAATTATAAATAGAGATGTTACAACTGATATCACGAAAATATACAGAATCATAACAAATTATTATGAACAATTACATACCAAAAATTGAATAACCTAGAAAAAATGGATGAACTCCTAGAAATATACAACCTATAAAGATTGATTTATAAAGAAATAGATCATCTAAATGGGCCAATAACAACTAAGAAAATTGAATCACTAATCACAAATCTCTCAATGAAGAGAAGCCCAGAATCAGATGCCTTCACTGGTGAATTCTAACAAATATTTAAAAAACAGTAGTGTGATTCCTTCTCAAAACTCTCCAAAAAATTGAAGAGGATAAAATAATTTCCAGCTCATTTTATGAGACCAGCATTACTCGGATACTAAAGCAAAAAAGAACATCATAAGAAAAAAAAATTCAGACCAATATTTCTAATGAACATAAATGCAAAAAAACTCAATAAAATATTAACAAACAACTCAACATCACAGTAAAACAGTCATACATTATGATCAAATGAGATTTTTCCCTAAAATGCAAGGATAGTTCTGTAGTGAAAATTAATGAATATGATTCTCCACATTAATAGAATGAAAGATAAAAATTATATGATTATCTTAATGGATGCAGAAAAAGCATGTCAAAAAATTGAACATTCTTTAATTACAAAAACCCCCAAATTAGGTATAGAAGAAATATTCCTCAACATAAAAGCCACATATGAAAAATCCGCAGATAATTTATTCCCAGTAGTAAAAAACTGAAAGCTTTTGCTCCAAGATGTGGAAGAAAACAAGAATGCCCACTCTTGCTATTACTATTCACCATAGTTACTTTAAACCCTGGACAGAGCATGTAGGCAAGAAAAGGAAATAAAATACATCTAAATCAAAAAATATGTTATTTCTGTCTGTTTGCAGATGATGTGATCTTATATACAGAGAGCCCCAAATACTCCACCAAAAAACTGTTAGAACTAATAAATAAATTTAATGTAGTTGCAAGTTGAAAAATCAAAATACAAAAACAGTTGCATTTCGATACACTAACAACAAAATGTGGAAAGAATAGTGTCAAGAATAATAACATACTTAGGAATAAAACCAGGGAGGTGAAAGATCTGTACCATGAACATTATAAAACAGTGATAAAAGAAATTGAAGAAGACATAAATAAATGAAAATCTATCCCCACAGATTAGAATGTTAAAATATCTGTACCATTTAAAGTGCTCTATAGACTCAATGAAATCTCTATCAGAATTCCAATGGCATTTGTCAAAGTGGGAAAAACAATCCTAAAATTCACGTATCTTAGTCGATTTGATCTGTTTTAACAAACCATAAATTGGACGGCTTATAACAGAAATTTATTTCTTACAGTTCTGAAGCTGGGAAGTCCACATTAAATGCAGTGATAGATTCATTGTCTTCTGAGAGCCTGCTCTCTGGCTTAGATGGTGTCTTTTCACTGAGTCCTCACATGGAGGATGGGCAAAGCAGGTTTCTGGGGCCTCTTTTATGAGGACATTAATCCAGTTCATGGGGGCTGCAACACTAATGACCTACTCATATTCCAAAGGCCCTGTTTCCCCAAATCGTGACACTGGTGATTAGGGTTCAATATTTGGGAAGATACAAATATTTAGCTTATAGCAATACTAAACCATGAAAGATCCCAAATAGCCAAAACAATCTTGAACAAGAACAAAACTGGAGGCATCACATTTCCTGATTTGAAAGTATACTACAAAGTTATAGTAACTAAAACAATATGGTACTGACATTAAAATAGACACAGAGATTAATGGAACAGAATAAGGAGACAAGAAATAAACTCAAACATATAAAGTTAGCTAATTTTTGACAAGGGTGGCATGAACATAAAATAGGGAATGAATAGCCTCTTCAATAGATTGTATTGGAAAAACTGGATATTCACATGCAAAAGAAGGAAATAAGACACTTCTCTTACACCATATATGAAAAATCAACTCAAAATGATTAAAGGCTTAAATGTAAGGCTATAAAACCACAAAACACCTAAGAGAAACTAGGGACAAAGCTATTTTCATTGTCCTTGGCAACAAATTTTTGGATATATGAAAAGACTCACAAATGACCAACAGGTATATGAAAAGTTGTTCAACATCACTAATCATCAGGGAAATGAAAATCAAAACCACAATGAGATATCACCTCACACCTGTTAGGATGGCTATAACTTAAAATACAAAAGAAAACAAGTGTTGGTGAGGATTTGAAGAAAAGAGAACCCTGGCAAATTGTTGAAATGAATGAAAATTGGTACAGCCATTATAGAAAACAGTATGGAGTTTCCTCAAAATACTAAAAATTGAATTACCGTATGACTTAACAATTTCACTCCAGCACTTACTCTAAGAAATTTAAAATCTCATCCTGAAGAAATATTTGCACTCTTATCTTCATTACAGCATTATTCACAATAGCCAAGATGTTGAAACAACCTAAATGCTCATCAACAGTTCAATAGAGAAAGTAAATATGTAATATGTATATACACACCCACACCCTCCATACATACATATATATATACACATATCCATGTAAAATGAGAAATTATTAAGCCCTTTAAAAAAAGGAAATTCTGCTATTTGCAACAATGCAGATAGGTCTAGAGGATATTATAGTAAATGAAGTAAGTCAGACATAGAAAGACAAATGTTGCATGATCACATTTATATGTGGAATGTAAAATAGTCAAAATCATAGAAGTAGAGAGTAAAATTTTGGTTGCCAGGTACTTGGAGGAGGGGTGAAGGAGGAGATGATCAAAGAATACAAAGTTTTAAGTTCTGGAGATCTACTATATAACTTAGTGCCTGTGGCTAATAATACTGTATTGTATACTTAAAATTTCCTAACAGCATAGACCTTATGTTAAGTGTTGTTACCCTCACCCCCATGCCCCAAAAATGATAATAATAAAAAGGTGGCTGGAAGAAACTTTGGGAGATGATGATGATGTTTATGGCCTTGGTGGTATGATGGTTTTACATGTCTGTACTTATCCCCAAACTCATTGAGTTGTACACTTAAATATGTATAATTGTTACATATCAATAATATCTCAATAAAGTGGTTTAAATAAGCATAAATTGGTCACAAAAATGATGCAATAGAAATGTATTAATAATAATAATACGTCTGAGAATAAGGCTGAAAAATGGTTAAGACACAAGGCAGTGTAAGTGAAGTTTCAAAACATTCTACACAAGAAGCCTAGGGATCCTCACAGCATAGGCACTGTGAATTTTCTATTAGCAGATTGTTGCAAATTCAGGCTCTGAAGGAAAGTACCTCTTTTCTCCCTCAGATTCCTCATTTACTCTCTTGTGCCTAAAATTCTTCTATGGAGATAGCTGTCCTTAATTTTCTATTACACACTTGGATTAAAATGCTAAATACAGTGGTTTGATCACCCAGCCAGACACAAAATTTTGCAGTAAGATATTCATTACTGAGATTAGGTCTTTTTCTGAGAAAAAAAAAAAAGTGGTATGAGGAAATGCTAGAAGGAAAATGGAGACATTTGGAAAAGACAGGTAGGTGAAGAGGAAAAGTCCCCTTGCTCATAGATTAATCATGGACCAGCCGTGCCTATTGACTTTTGTGGCCACTGCTCCTGGTTTCACTGTAATACTCAGGGTTTCACTCCTAAAAGCACATGGCCAGTTAGCTATGATCTATCTAATATTGGAATAAAAATGATCAGCATTTCAAAGGTAAACAGACTTCACACATTTCTTGCCCTGGGTGGAGCAAGAAAGTAGGCAGATAGAATAAACAGGTGTGGCTTTGCATTATGGCTTATACTAATTGAAACCACAGGAAATGTGTTCCTTAGTGAACAGTGTCTTTCTTTGTAGTGATTCCCAGAATAGCATTCTCGAAAATATTACTCTTGGAGAAGTCATTTCATTTTCTCTCTCTGTGCTCGATAGGAGTATACAACTATTAGCATTTCTAAGAGTTCATCTCTGGCACTTATGTCTATTTCACTTCTTCCACATATAAAACTAATATTAAAGCAGATAATTTTATTTTCATAGGAACATAGAAAGAGGAGGAGATCTGGGGTAATCCCTAGAAAATTTTATGTACTGTTTATTCATCTCTGCTTTTAAAGGAAACACCAAACAGAATATTTTCTTTCAAGTTAATACAGTCTTGTGACATGATTAAGATGTAAAATGACCATAAGAAACCAACGTAAATTACAAGGTGTAAGACAGATAATAGGAAAAGATCTTCATGCTCCAGGATGTTGGACTTGCTTTTAAAGAAGCTCCCATTTTTGTGTGTTCCCTTATTTATTTTCTACTTTACAGTATTCTATTGCTTAAAGACACAGGATTAAATTATTTTTAAATTTTACTTTAAGTGAAAAAAAAATACATACATACTGGATACATATGCCGAATTGCAGGATTGTTACATAGGTATACATGTGCCATGGTGGTTTGTTGCACCTATCAACTTGTCATCAAGGTTTTAAGCCCCTCATGCATTAAGTATTTGTCCTAATGCTCTCCCTCCCCTTGCTCCCCGCCCTCTAACAGTCCCCAGTGTGTGTTGTTCCCCTTCCAAAACCCAGAATTTTTGAAACAAAATTAACAGAAATCATATTTCCACAATTTCAGAGTCAAATTTATTTCTGTAAGGACTATCAGTATGATTAACAGAAGAGCCCGCTTTGCATTTACCATATTCCCAAAGAGGCAGTAAAGATCTTTCTTAGAATTTCCCTTCCCAAAGTCCATTTAATCTAACATTGGATATGGCTGTGGCCCTCATAGATCTTTTAAGTCTTTAAGAATGTATTGTGAGGATGGAGGCATGAAAGTAATTTTTGCAACGGAAGTGTGGTGACCAACCATACTCACTGTAACTGCCAACCATAACTCAAATAATCACATATATGTTGTTGAATCCTTAGAAGTCGTGGGGGAAATTCCCAGACTCACAAGGAACTTAGTCAAGGCTTCAACCGGAATGGAAAGGGCAGAAAAGTACCAAGACAGAATATGGACACCGCCACACAGAGAGTGAGAACATAACTCCTTTTTCAACTAGAAAGAAACAGTTGCCAGTTTCTAAGCTATTAAATTATGACATATAAAGAATAGATTTATGTTATCTGTGGAAGCAATAATAGGTGTCCTGGTCATGGAACTTAAAAATTACTGGACTTTCATCCCTCTCTTTGGCCTTGAATATGTTCTTCCATTCACCTATTATTAGTGCATCACACCTTTATTTTGGAAGCCCCTGGAAAATAGATGACAAAGATGACAAATACATTATGAATGTAAATAGATTTGTTGACTAGCTTAGAGAATGTACTTGAATCATCTTTAAAAAGTCTGTTTATGGGCTTAAAGCGGTGGCTCACGCCTGTAATCCCAGCACTTTGGGAGGCCGAGGTGGGCGGATCTCAAGGTCAAGAGATCAAAGGCATCCTGGCCAACATGGTGAAACCCTGTCTCTACTAAAATACAAAAATTAGCTAGGTGTGGTGGCACACACCTGTACTCCCAGCTACTTCGGGAGGCTGAGGCAGGAGAATTGTTTGAACCCAGGAGGCGGAGGTTGCAGTGAGCCAAGATTGTGCCACTGCACTCCAGCCTGGCACCTGGTGATGGAAAGAGACTCTTGTCTCAAAAAAAAAAAAAAAGTCTTTTGCAAACCCTCCCCACCCAGTAATATGCCAGCTCAACTGGCTAGGCATACACTTTTAGAGTCAACCTCCTAAGAGTACTCTGTTCCCAGTCTTCCAGCAGCTGGCCCATTGCTAAGTTGTGTTTTCAATTTGGTTAGGCCAAATATATGGTCACTGAGAACTGATTACTTCCTCCTCAACTTACTCTGCCCTGTGGCACACAAGTGTCTTCATTCCTGGAATATTTCTACTGGATGAAATAGTCCTTTGTTATCTTCCTCATTTCAACAAGGCATTTAGATGTCATTGTTAATTTACAGTGCTAAGAAAAAAAATTCTTAAATTTGGAAATAAGGTACTGCATAACTTTTTAGAGCCATACTAAAGAATTATCTAACAAGCCCACATAAATTGAATCTCTCTCTAGGGGTATAACTCTGTTTGAGTTTCTATTTATTACTAATCATGTTCAACCTCTGTAAAGTGTCATGTTAAGTTATAGAGGACTGATCATTACAAATTGTTTTTATCCACTAGTGATGCAAATTGCTTCTGTGCCATAGAAAAGATAACTTCAAATGTTGCAATATTACTATCCTGTAGAACGCCAATCAGTTTTTATCTAGCTTTGCAATTTTTTTCCAGTATTCTTTTACCCACTGATTAATATCTCTATATATCCCATATCTTCATGCTCACGCATACACACAGACACATCTCCTCTCTTCCTTTGAAACAGCTTTCATCATCCCTTTAGTCTCCTGATTAGTGGGTTGATTACATCTTTGACACTTTCTCATTATATATCAGAATCATGATTTTAACTCTTTTAAAAAAGTATATTTGATAATAACAAGAGTCTATAACTTGAGTTATTTATCCTTTCTGGGGATTTAACATCTCTCTCCTCTTATTATTCTTTAGGACTTTCTCTCTACTCTCTGAGGCTAAATTCCATCCCTGTTCCCAGAAAGATCATTTGATTCCATGTACAAGGCAACTACATTTTATTTATAATAAAATCTAAAATAGTATACAACTCCCAAGAAAACAGGTATAAGTTAGGGACTGAATGAGAGATCCCACTTTAGCACTGAAGGAATCAAGATTTCGTCACAGTTAAAAGTATCACCCAATATATAGCCTAATGCTCACCATGAAATTGCAATATACTTGGAATGGCAGGCTACACACAAAACTTTTAGTAAAACCAGATAATAAAAACACAGTATGAGAAGCAGCATTTATGTAGCTATACCAATATCCTAAATGGATACAGAACATAATTTAAGAAAGGCATAGCATATGAGAAGGTACTGTTACTATCATCTTTGATACACTTTCTTTCTGGTGGCCATACCTTGATTTCCCTTTAAGGAACTACCTTGTCTTCCACTCTCATTCTACATGCTTCTGGAAATGTTGAAATTACTCGAGGCATGTGACTTGGGTCTAGCCAATCAGACTGTCACATTCCCCTGATCAAAGTGATTGACTCCAGGACAGATTGGGAGCTTACTGGAACAAAAGAGGCATTTTACTGGTAAATTCACTAGTGTGAATTCAAGGCAATATGAAGACTGAGGTCACATCCTACAGCTACGTGCAACTTGAGAGTGGAGCCAGCACTAGAGGTAGAGCCAAGAAAACAGGGTTTGGTGACTGGCAATGATTGGGTCCTAGTTAAATAGCTAATAAACTAATTAGCTATTTAACTGACTACTACGGTTTTATAATTTGTCTCAGCTTCATATGAGACAAACTGTAAAACTGCAATAGTCACTTAAATAGCTAATTAATTATCTTTTCTCATGAGACTTGTATTAGGTTAGGGTTCTGACACTTGAAACAGAAAACTAATGACTGATGGAATAAAAAGGCTGGAAACAGTGATTAAAGGAGCTTCATAGGGGAAGAAAGTATCCTCAAGCAGAGATAAGATGCCAGATTGTTAGTTCTGACATCATTTCTAAATTTCCCATACCTTTTCAGAAGAAAATAAAATAAGACTCTTTCTACCATGGTTCCCAGGAAGGCTTGGACTTCTAAACCGCTTTTCAAGAAATTATGCTGTTTAGAATAACATCAGATTTCCTGAACTTAGCATTTCACTTAAAACTTATAAATGACAGCATTTATTTTTAAAAAAGTATTTAAAGTAAGTAAACATCATGGAAAACCTCACCGTGTTCAAATATAATATTGGCAAGCCCACAGCATTTGCATGGGCAAAGTTAGGTGTGGTCATGCTATAAAATGTGACAGTTCAAAATTTCCTTGCTCCAAATGTTAATTCCCATACCTAACTTCTTTCTTCCCTCCTTTCCTTAAGAAATGTTTTGAGTGCTTAAACGAGAGCCAGCCATGAAATGAAAAGAGGAAGACAATTGAATAAAACAAAAAGTGTGATTTGGCAGAGGATTTAGTGCATCATGTTATACCACAACCTGTTACTCTTTTATGCCATTATCCAGTGTTGTGTATTCTAGCAGCACAACAATGGTTCAGAACAAGTTTACTCAACATCAGCAATGATTGCCAGAGGGAAGCAACTCTCACTTTATTCAACATGGCCCTCAAATGATGAAGAAAGACACAAGTGAGAAATCTCTTTATAACCCTGGCACTGGAGACACAACAGATGAATTATAGCATTTTGTAGATATAGCATTATGTTTTTATCTCTTCACTCGAATTATGTGAGCTTCACTCACAAAATTGGAGTGAAGAGATAAAAACTCTGTTAGAACAAATTGTAATGCATTTTTTCCTCTTGTTTCTATTTGTCCCCACCTCTCCAATATACTTACATACTTTTAATAGGTTGGTAAATCTCCTAAATATTAGCTCATATCTAATTATACTATTTAGAGTGCTTCTATGATTTATAAACATACTTGAATTGATTTAGAGCCAATTCACAACTTCAGTATTTACCAAAATGTTAAATACTATGATTTGTATCACAGGTATCAAAAGGACTAAAGTAACCTGATTAGTAAAACTTCTCTGAGAAATAACTGATCTCAGTCATGGAAATGCATAATTGGGCATTAATATTGCTTTTATTGTAGATCTCTGATTTGGCACTCTAACATCTCATACTGCTAAATCAACAGGCACTCATTCTTACCTCTGCCATTTAGTATCAGGGGTTTTCCATAAACCTCAACATTAGATGCATTTACCAGTAACAAATGAATCTTTAAGTCAGACACTGAAGCAGATCAGTATCATGATTAAACATGAAGCAAACATTTCACTGTAAAATTTAAGGTTTACATCATATCTGATATGGGACCCTACGGAAAGGTTTTGCTTAGAAAGAAAAAAGAAGGGTGGAGTGAACATTTTGGAAAGGCTCCCTCTAAGCATGTCCATCCACAGAGAAAAAGGCCTAACCTAACTTTCTGTTATGGATGGAAACTGTGGTATAAACAAAAGAGCTATCAAGCAATCAGCTAGGGCTATAGCAGGATGAGGTCCAGCCCCAGACCTGCAGCTGAGTGGATTTTATCGCTTTTGGCAATAAAAAGAGGAGAAAGAATGAAATGAATGAAGTTTCTTTGAGAATAAATGAGGAGGACAGGCCTCTGGTGCTGTTTAATCCTAAATGCAAGGCAGTGCAGCCCTGGGTTCCGATGAGTCAGACCTAACTGGGGAAACTGGTTTCAACCACCTGGAAACGAAGGTATTAGAAAACAGTGAGAATATAAATTCATGTGTCATTTCTAGGAAATAACTGACTTTTTAACTTCATAACATCTCAAATATGAAATGTCCACCCAGCTTCTTACAGTCTGTGAAATGTGCTATGTTTAAGATTTTGTGTATTTTGGTCTCATATTATATTTCAGGCATAAAGGAGGAGAGAAGAGCCAAACATATCTCCATCTCAGACATCACTATTCCTAGATAGAATCAGTGGTGGCAATCCTTTCCATGATTGTCAAACTGTGAACTAACGGGTTTTACTAAGAAGACTGAAGGGTCCATATTGGTCCCTCCTATATCAGCTGGCCTTAACAATACCTCTTAGAGATAATGGGACAGCTATCAAACCACCTTTCTTCCTGCACAGAGCACACAGATGAATGCATAATTTTTGACAAAGAGTGAGGCTCTGAAGGTTTTATGGGAACTAACCAAGGTGGCAAAGGAGGAAGATACCTTGGAATTGATCTGTAAAACAGCACCTATTGTCACCAATTTTAAAAACAAACCAAAAAGAGGAGCCACAGCCTTGCAATATGTATTTTTTTTATGACTTGAAAGTTGAAATATAAGCAGGCATGAAAATGATGTTAATCTCCTTGTATGTCTCCATCAAAACTCTTCAGTGACTAGTTGCATTGCCACTTAGCAGTAATATTTTGAAAGAAAACATGTTTTTTTCTGGCAGTAAATATCAATAGTGGACTTAAAATATTCAGTAATCTATGCTGTAAACCGACATGCTGTTACCCAGGCTTCGTTGTTCCATTTATAGAACATGAGCAGAATACATTCAGCATTCTTTTTAAGATCTCTAGGAGTTTCTAAATAGTGAGCATTGGCTTCAGTTTAAAGTCACCAGCTGCATTAGCCCTAATACAAGAGTTAGCCTGTTTTTGAACCTTTGAAGCTAGGCATTGACTTCTCCTCTGCAGCTATGAAAATCCTAGATGACATCTTCTTCCAATAGAAGGCTTTTTTGTCTGCACTGAAATGTGTTGTTTAGTGTAACCATGTTTATCAATTATCTTAGATTTTCTTGATAACTTCTTGCAGTTTCTACATCAGCACTTGCCGTTTCACCTTGGACTTTTATGTTATAGAGGAGGCTTCTTTCCCTAGACCTCGTAAACTTCCTCTACCTTCCAACTTTTATTCTGTAGCTCCACTTCAAACTTCATTGAATCAACTTGTCAAAGAGAATTAGAGTCTTGTTCTGGATTAGGCTTTGGTAAGAGAATACTGTGGCTGATTTGATCTATCCAGACCACTAAAACTTTCTTGATAACAGCAATAAGCCTGTTTTATTTTCTTATCACTTGTGTATTCACTGGAATAGTGCTTCTGATTGCTTCAAGAGCTTTCTCTTTGCATTCACAACTTGGCTGTTTGGTGCAAGAGGCATGTCTTCTGACCTATCTCAGCCTTCAACATGCCTTTCTCAGTAAGCTTAATCATTTTAAGCTTTCAATTTAAAGTAAGAGACATGTGACCCTTCCTTTCACTTGAACACTTTGAAGCCATTGTAGGGTTATTAATCAGCCTAATTTCTATATTATTATGTCTCAGAACAGGGAGGCCCAGAGAGAAGGAGGCAGATCAAAGAATGGCCAGTCAGTGGAGCACTGAAAACATACACACATTTATCGATTAAGTTCGCCCTTTTATATGAGCACAGTTTGTGTCATCTCAAAACATTCACAATGTAACAACAATGACCACTGGTCACAGAGAACCACAGCGGATATAATTACAATGAAAAATTTTGGAATATTGCAATGGTTACCACAATGTGACACAGAGACAAAGTGAGCAAATGCTGTTGGAAAAATGATCTCAATAAACTTGCTCAATGCAGGGTTGCCACAAACCTTCAATGTGTACAAAATGCAATGTCTGTGAAGTGCAATAAAGCTAAGCACAATAAAACAAGATTTGCCTGTACAATTTCCTCAAAACGAAAAGTATAATCTTATAGGGACAATAGTAGTTATAAAAGGAAATGTTCAACATCTACATGGTGGTACTAAATAGAAAATAACTGGAGCTCTCCCTGGCCATTTTAAACTGTAAGAGTGGTAATACCCCATTTCTACAAGCACATATGTGCTAACCTGTTATACTTGTGATGCATGTAATAATGCTATAATGCTGTGACTGACTTGGCTTTGATGCTTTTTTTTTTTTTTTAAGATTTGTTTAGGGGCTCTGGTTGCCTACAGACATATGCTTTAAAATGGAGATTGTAGAAGCTCCATTCAATATGAAATGATGCTAACAGAAGAAAGGAAGGCATTTTAAAAGCTAAATATAGAAAGGAAGCATTCAAATTGGCAAATGCTACAGACTTTAGCTGATGCACTATCTGATTTCAAGACTTACTATGAAGACATTAATAAGGACATTTGGTGTAAGAAGAGACAAACAGACCCATGAAACCAAAGTCCAGAAATAGAAACACATGTATGCCATCATTGAATTTTGGTAATGGTTCTGAGTAAACTTAATTAGAAAAGTTTTCATAAATTTTGTTATAATAATTGGATAGTTATATTAAAAAATGAAACAATGTATCTTGATACTATTTTGGACCTATCATAAAAAAATTAATTCAATATAGTCTATATATATGAATATACAAATAAAGGAAAACTTTAAGAAAAATTATAAGAGAATATTTTTTAACTTTGGAGGTAGACAATGATTTTTTTAAAGAGGACAAACAAAATATGATTAATCATTTAAAAAATTGGTAAATTTTCCTTCATCAGAGTTCAAACTTTCTCTTCCTCAAATACATTCTTAAGAAAATAAAAAGTCAAGCTATAGACTGGAGTAAAGAATCACAATACATTTATCTGTCAATAAAAGGACTTGTATCTAGAATAAACAATAAACTGACAAATAAATATAAAATGTCAAAAACTCAATTTAAAACAAAATAGACAAAAGATTTGTAAATAGATTTCACAAAGGAAGATTTACAAATGATAATTAAACACAAGGAAATGTTTTCAACATTGTTAGTAATCATGAAATAATAATTAAAGACCCAATGGGATACCATGAATAACTGCCAGTAACTAAAATTTTAAAAAGAGTTCTAATGAGGATATGGAGAAATCAGTTTACTCTTACTTTGCTAGTGGGAGTATGAAAAGATAAAACTACTTTTGATAATAATTTGGTAATTTTTTATAAAGATTAATATGCACATATTATATGATTTAGCAGTTCTACTCCTAATACTTATCCACAAGAAGTGAAAATAACTATTTTGGTTGTTCCTGTGTAAAAAAAAGATCTCAAAACTTAGTGGTACAATAACTATTATTGTCTCAGGATTATCTTGTTGACAGGGGACAGGAATCATCTCTGCGAATCTTTTGCTTCATGTGGCTGGAGTTGCAGATGTTGGAAATTTGGCTGGGCTAGAAAGTACAAGATGATCGCTTACGGTTGCAGGTTGGTGCTGGCTGTCAGCTGACAGCTCAGTGAGGCACATCAGCTGGAGTGCCTTGGTTCTCTTTCATATGGCCTCTGCACATAGCTCAGGCTTCTCACAGCATAGGGGTTGGGTTCCAAGAGGAATCATTCCAAAAGACCAAGGTGGAAGCTGTAGATCTCCTTTCACAACTTACACTGCATCAATTCTGACAAATAATATTGATCAAAACCAGCCACAGGGCCAGTTCAGATTCAAGGGTATGAAGTATAGATGTCACATCTCAATAGGAAGAGTGACAATAATTTTATGGCAATCTTTTCCCTATGACATGAAAAAAGATTTAAATAACAATGTTTATAGCCACTTCGTAATAGCCAAATTATTGAAAATGACCCAACTATCCATCCACAGGTGAACGAATAAAGAAATCTGGGTATATTTCTACAACTGAATACTTAATTTGAATTATTTAATGAATATTTAATTGAATACAAAGAAGTATACTACTAATACAATAACAAGTGTGAATCTCACAGACATTATGTTGAACAAAAAAAGCCAGGCATAAAAGAGTACACATTGGATGATTCTATTTTTTAGAAGTTCAAGAGTAGGCAAAACTAAAAATTGGAATAGCAATTTCCTCTGGAGAAGAGAATGAATGGAAAGGAGCATGGATTTTCTGAAAAAAATGAAAATGTTCTCCTGATTAGCCATTCACATTTTCAAAACTCATTGAACACTTAAAATATGTACATCTCCCTTGTAAATTTTACATCAATGTAAAACATAAAAAAATTTAAAAGTTTTCACAGCTACCCTTTTTGTTCTTCTGAATAGTTTTATGGGGAAGAAAGTTGATATTAGTATTTTCATTTAAATAAATGGTAAATTGTTTAAGATCATACAGAAAGTTTGTGGCAGAAGAATGACTTAAATTTGGATAAGAAAAATATTCATGGATGGCTGAAGGAACCATTTTTTCTAAGTATTGCCTCAATTAAAGTAATGGTTTTAACTTTAAACCATCACAGAAAGCTGACTAGATATATTTCAATATGAAACTTTCACAACTTAAAATTGTTACAAAGAACTATCTTGTACATTGCAACATTGTGACAGATACTAGCTTGTGGTCTATTTGTAATATATGAGACATTACTGTATTTCTCTGTGCTATGACATAATCTCTGGTCATAGCATTCATCATTCTGGCCTCAAATTTAAATTAGGGAAGAAAACAAAAACTGTTTCCAAGGGACATTCTGTTCCAAACTAAATGAATTCCAGTCTGATTTACTAATACAGAATGTTTTGGAAACTGAAATGATTCAGAATAAAATATTCTGCTAAAGCAATTTGGGTCAATTCACTCTCCAGAGGAAGTCATGCTTTAAAATCCCAAGTGGCTAGTAAGAAACTCATGGTCGACCATTAGCCAGAATTTCTAGGATTTTGTGACTTTTGGTTGGCATTGCAACATCTTTTATGTCAGTGTGAGCAATTTCCTAATTCCAAATTCTTGTTAAAATAACATTTTAAATATGCATGATGGCACCATATCAACTATCAGACATGTTCTATTCTCAGTTTTTTTAAATCTTTGTTTCGTCGATGTGGTGATGGGGCTAATGATAATGGTGGTGTGCCTGTGCATTTGTCCTTTAAGTTCATAAATATTGTTTTGCATACTTGTCAAATATTAGGTCTTTGCTAGTTTTTCAAGCAGTAACAAGGAAGGAAAACAGATGGCTTTGACTGTCTAGAAAGTATTTAAATCATACATATACAAATACATTACAATTATTACTATTAAAACAGTAATGATGAGGTTCTACTAAATAGTAAATAAGAATTAAATATATTGTGAGTTTAAGCAAAAGATAATATTCTGCTAAAATATTCAAGTTGTGAAGGTAATAGTGATCAGAAATAATATTTCAAATGAGTGTTATTAAGCACAGTATTAGAAATCTAGTTTACATAAAGGACTTTTGTAGTATAGAAATGCCTTCTCAAAGTTATTTAAACTATCTGACATTAAAAAGTCTTTTCCCATCAACAGCGTAAAAGTGTTCCTATTTCTCCACATCCTCTCCAGCATCTGTTGTCTCCAGATCACCATTCTAACTGGTGTGAGATGGTATCTCATGTGGTTTTGATTTGCATTTCTCTAATGACCAGTGATGATGAGCATTTTTTCATATGTTTGTTGGCCTCATATATGTCTTCTTTTGTAAGGTGTCGGTTCATATCCTTCTCCCACTTTTGAATGGGCTTGTTTGTTTTTCTCTTGTAAATCTGTTTAGTTCTTTGTAGATTCTGGATATTAGCCCTTTGTCAGATGGGTAGATTGCAAAAATGTTTTCCCATTCTGTTGCTTGCCGGTTCACTCTAATGACTGTTTCTTTTGCTGTGCAGAAGCTCTGGTGTTTGATTAGGTCCCATTTGTCTATTTTGGCTTTTGTTGCCAATGCTATTGGTGTTTGGTCATGAAGTCCTTGCCTATGCCTATGTCCTGAATGGTTTTGCCTAGATTTTTTTCTAGGGTTTTCATGGTGTTAGGTCTTATGTTTAAGTCTTTAATCCATCTGGAGTTAATTTTAGTGTAAGGTATCAGGAAGGGGTCCAGTTTTTGTTTTCTGCACATGGCTAGCCAGTTTTCCCAACACCATTTATTAAACAGAGAATCCTTTCCCCATTGCTTGTTTTTGTCAGGTTTGTCAAAGATCAGATGGTTGTAGATGTGTGGTGTTGCCTCTGAGGCCTCTGTTCTGTTCCATTGGTCT
>CAUYLG010066652.1:0-53577 GCA_963573385.1 Cacajao melanocephalus
GCATCACACACTGGGGTCTGTTGTAGGGGAATAGGGGAGGGACAGCAGGAGGTAGGGAGGTTGGGGAGGGATAACAGGGGGAGAAATACCAGATGTAGGTGAAGGGGGGGGTGGAGGAAGCAAACCCCATTTCCATGTATGTACCTATGCAACAATCCTGCATGTTTTGCACATGTACCCCAGAACCTAAAGTGCAATAAAATATATATATTTAAAAAGTTTAAAAAAGAGAAATGGGTTTCCTAAAGACAGTAGATGTTTAAGTCTTTATTTTTTATCCAACTTCCACTTTGTGCCTTTTAAGTGAGATGTTTAGATCATTCACATTCAAGGTTAATAGTGATATGTGAGATTTTGATCCTATGGTGATGTTGTGAGCTAGTTGCTTTGTAGTCTTGATTGTGTAGTTGCTTTATAGGGTCTGTGGGTGATGTAGTTAAGTGTGTTTTTGTGGTAGCTGGTATCATTCTCTCATCTCCATGTTTAGAACTCCCTTAAGGATCTCTTGTGGGGCTGGCTGGCCTAGTGGTAAAAAATTCCCTTAGTGCTTGCTTTTCTGGAAAAGATTTTATTTCTCCTTTGCTTATGAAATGTAGTTTGGCAGAATATGAAATTCTTGGTTGGAATTTTTTTTCTTTAAGAATGCTGAAAATAGGCCCTTAATCTCTTCTGGCTTGTAGGGTTTCTGCTGAAAAGACCGCTGTTTAGCCTGATTGGGTTCCCCCTTTGTAAGTGATCTGATTCTTCTTTAGCTGCCTTTAAGATTTTGTCTCTTGCATTGACGTTGGAAAGGCTGATGACTGCGTGTCTTGTATAGTATCTCACAGGGGTTCTCTGACTTTCCTGAATTTGCATGTAAACTTCTTTAATGAGATTGAGGAAATTTTCAACAACTATGTCCTCAAATATGTTTTCCAAGTTGCTTACTCTCTCTCTTTCTCTCTCAAGAATGCCAGTGAGTTGTAGGTTTAGTCTTTTTACATAAGCCCATTTTTCTCAAAGGCTTTGTTCAGTTTTTAAATTCTTTTATTTTTGTTGGACTGCATTGATTGGAAGGACTGGTCTTTAAGCTCTGAAATTATTTTTTCAGCTTGGTCTGGTTTGTTGTTAAGGCTTCCAGCTGTGTTTTGAAATTCCTGTAGTAAATTTTTCCATTCCAGAAGTTCAGTTTAGTTCTTTCTTAAAATGGCTATGTTGTCTTTCAACTCTTGAATTGCTTTATTGACTTCCTTGGGTTGGATTGCTACTTTCTCTTAAATCTCTCTCTCTCTGTTTTTTCTTTCTTTCTTTCTTTCTTTCTTTCTTTCTTTCTTTTTTTTTTTTTTAAGATAGGGTGTTGCTCTGTCACCCAGGCTGGAATACAATGGCATGATCATGGCTCACTGAAGCCTAAACCTCCCCAGCTGAAGCAATCTGCCTGCCTTGGCCTCCCAAAGTTCTGGGTTACAGGTGTGAGCCACTGCACCCAACTCCTCTTGAATCTCATTCAGCTTTCTTGCCATTATATATCTGTCATATCAGACATTTTAATCTAGTTAGGATCCTTTGCTGGAGAGCTAGTGTGATCCTTTAGAGATAAGAAAACACTCTGGCTTTGTAAGTTGCTGGAGTTCTCATGCTGATTCCTCCTCGTCGTAGGGGACTGGTGTTTATCTTTTTGAATTTGCTGTTATTTTGATGGGGCTTTTGGTTTCTGTGTTCTTTTTTAACTCTTGGGGGTTTGACTGTAGTGTATGTCGTATATAGTTGATTGGCTTCATTTCTGGGTGCTTTTAGAGGGCCAAGGCTCTGTTTGGCTACCTTAGTTTTGGTTATTTATCTGAATTGGGTTTTACCTTCCTCTCTTAGGGTGGCTTGAGCTAAAGGTTAGGTCACCAGGAAACCTGCAGTTCCCTAGAAACCTGCCAGTCCTCTGAGCTTGGCAGAGTCAGAGCAGGCTGTGAAGTATGCTGTGGGTTCAGAGAAATTTTTAAACAGCTGTTCAAGATCACATAACTTGAAAGGATGAAAAAAAACAGTATTCAAATCCATGCCTGTTGGGCTCCAGAGCCAGTGCTCTTTGCCTACCCCATACATTTTCTTAACTCTGCATAGGGGATGGGGGCACTCACGCCATCTCAAACCTTACCACTTCAGTTCTTTCGAAGGCAAAGATGGTTGTCCCAAAGAACAGGGCATAGGTCTCCCAGTTTGCCATGAGGGTCAGACTGCGGGAGTCTGGGATTACTTGATGGAGAAAACTAGGAAAAACGGTAATGGTTATCATAAAACAGGAATTGAGAAAACCCAGTGGAAATAAAGCAAACAGTGAAACAGCCAGCTAGCAGAGCTCCACAGGGTCTCGGTTTTCTGCTGACCTTCATCCTTTGGTGGATGGACTTTGTTTCTTTAAGAAGACAGCAGCAGCAGGAAACTCTCAGACTCAGGGGGAAACTGAGAGTGAGAGGGGCTCAGTTCTAGGGCTGAAATAACCACATTAGCATCTAAACCTCAGTTCCTCCATGTGTATAGCATGGTCGAGAGTTGGGGCTGGGGATGAAAGTTGGCCTGCCCTCTGCTGTTCTCTGGAGGCAATTTTTGGGGTCAGTAAGAGAATGAGAATGTTGGATGGACAGAGATGCTTAGGAAAGGAGAAGGAAGGTCCTTAGAGATCCTCTGGTCTGATGTTTCATTTTACACATGGGGACTTGAAGCCCAGGAAGGCTAACAGTGATTATAATAAAGTTCCTCCTCTAATAAGATAATATAAGCAGTGAATATTTCTTAGGTTCTTGTGATGGGCCAGGCACTGCGCTAGGGCTTTAAATGCACTGTTTAATTCTCACCACAACCCTACAAAGCAGGGATTATTATCTTCATTTTAAGGATAAGGAAATTGAGGCTCAAGGTCACTCTAGCTTTAGGTTCTCCTTCCATAAAGTGAGAAAGTTGAACTAAAGCAGCATATCTGAAGCTTCAGTCATTTATTGTATTTGTGTTCTACCTGCATTATTTTTCTCATCAAGTCAGTGGGTTTTTTTTTTTGGTTTTTTGTTTTTGTTCTTGTTTTATTATTTGAGACAGAGTCTCGCTCTGTCTCCCAGGATGGAGTGCAGTGGTGCAATCTCGGCTTACGGCAGCCTCTGCCTCCTGGGTTCAAGCGATTCTCCTGTCTCAGGATCCCGAGTATTTGGGAATTCAGATGCACGCCACCATGCCTGGCTAATTTTTGTATTTTTTAGTAGAGACACGGTTTCACCATATTAGCTAGGCTGGTCTCAAACTCCTGACCTTGTGATCCACCCACATCAGCCTCCCAAAGTGCTGTGATTACAGGTGTGAGCCACTGTGCCCAGCCTAGTCAGTGTTTTAAAATTAGATTAATTTTACAAAGAAGCATTATAATGCAATTCTCTCCATTTTCATAAATGGAAGAGAACATACATATGTATGTACTACAAACACATAATTAAGAAAACAAACATTATATGTCCCCTCCCCAAATTTATTAACCACATCTCAAGAGGCATGGAAATGCACCTTGAAAAGCCACTGAATTAAATACTTGTAAGTCCAGCCCTATCTCTGCTTCTGTAAGAATGCAGAATTCTGGAGTCTGGTGAGGCCTGACAGCTGGAGAACAATGCTTCTTAAGAGATATCAGCCATGGAAAGAAACACCAATAAAAATCCACTTGCAAACAGGATGACGTCCAGGATATTTATAGCAACTGGTTTCCAGGAGCCTCTGAAGGGTTTGTTTGTTTGTTTGTTTCTGTCTGAAAACTGGTAGAAACATTTCCAACCAGGGGAGTGGTAAGTGAATAACTTCTCCTGGGAATGAAACATGGTGAGGGTGAATTTTCTTTTCTTTTCTTTTTTCTTTTCTTTTGGACAGTGTCTCATTCTGTTTCCCAGGCTGGAGTGCAGAGGTGTGATGATGGCTCATTGCAGCATCAACCTCCCCGGCTCAGGGTGATCCTCCCACCTCAGCCTCTGGAGTAGCTGGGACTGACATCGCATGCCACTATGTCTAGCCAATTTTTTGTGGTTTTGGTAGAGACAGGGTTTCGCCATGTTTTCCACTCTGGTCTTGAACTCCTGGGCTCAAATGATCCACCAGCCTCAGCCTCCCAAAGTGCTAGGATTATAGGCATGCGTGAGCCACTGTGTCTGGCTGGGGAGAAGGGGATAGATTTTCATTGTTGCTCAGGCAGGAGACTCCTCAGGAAGTGAAGACTATCTGGATTGCAGCAAGCCTCCTTTTCCTTATATTGCTTTTGACTATCAAAAAGAAGAAACAGTGGCAGCTATTTCATTTCTGTTCTTTTTTTTTTTTTTTTTTTGACACAGAGTCTTGCTCCATCACCAGGCACACCAGGCTGGAGTACAGTAGCACGATCTCGGCTCACTGCGACCTCCGCCTCCCGGGTTCAAGCAATTCTCCTGTCTCAGCCTCCCGAGTAGCTGGGACTACAGGTGCACACCACCATGCCCAGCTAATTTTTTTGTATTTTTAGTAGAGACGGGGTTTCACCATGTTGGCCAGGATGGTCTCGATCTCTTGACCTCATGATCCGCCCACCTCGGCCTCCCAAAGTGTGATTTCAGTTCTTTAGTGCTCAACAGGCGCTTTGGTCGCCTGGCATTATTGAGGGAATGGAAACCACACATGTACAAAGTGCTTTGGAGTTTTATGACTCAAAATGTGGTCTATGAACCAGCAGCATCAGAATCACCTAGAGGCTTGTCAGGAATGCAGGATCTCAGGCCCCACCCTGGACCTCCTGACTTAGAATCTGCATTGTAACAAGGCCCCAGGGGATTTGTGTGCACATCAGAGTTTGAGTAGCACGGTTATGAGGTGTTACTCATTCAGCGGGTCCAAAGGCCACATGCTGAAAAACAAAGATTCAGAACAGTCTCTACACTTGGCTGATCATCCAAAATCAGCTGGGGAAATGTATTTCTACAGGAAGATTCCTGGGTTCCGAATTCCAAAGATTCAGATCCAAGACAACCAAGGCCTTGAGCCTCAATAGCAGAGCCTGGGAATCTCTTATTAACCACAGTCTCAAGGTGATTCTGATGCTCAGCCAGGTTTGGGGGAAATAACAGCTTCCATTTGTTTAGGGAGCACTCACAATATACCAGGCAAAATCCTAAGCTCTTTACATGTATAAATCCATTTGATCTTGATAACAGGTTTTAGAGATAGGTATTAGCACTGTCTCCTTTTCCACTTGGGAAAACTGAAGCATAGAGATAACTTGCCAAAGTCTGAAATGGTGAAGCTGTAATCAGAATTCAGGTAAGTTGGCTCCAGAGCAGTTTCTCAACCTCGGCATTGTTGACATTCAGGGCCAGATAATTCTTGGTTGAGAGGGGCTGTCATGTGCCTTGCTGGCTGTGTTACAGCATTTCTTGCTTCTATCCACCTCGCCCAGTTGTGACAACCAAAAATGTCTCCAGCAATTGCCAAATGTCCACTGGAGGAGCAAGATCATTTCCAATTAGCTACCACTGGTCTAAAGTCTAGACTTGCACCCACTCTGCTGACTCTAAGAGCTACTGTGTTCTCACTTGTAGTTTTACACCAAAACAGCCTATCAAGAGAGAAGTTATTAGTCTTATTTTAAAAGTGTGACTTATCCAGGGTCACAGAGCTCATAAGTTGCAAAGCTAGGACTCATATCCACATTTCAAACCTGTCCTTTGATTCTCACCCATGGTGGGCATCAGGGGGAAGAGTTTGTGCCTCATAAATGAGCAAAGCTGAAGGAGAAATGCTTACTCCTGATTTCTCTTATTTCTTCAAGGCTTTGTCATGGATACCTACAGGATGATCTGCTCGGCAACCATCCCCCACATTCCTGAAGTGACCTGAACCCCCTCTGTATCAGGTATGGTTTCTATTGGTGTTGGTCCCGACTATAGGTATTGATCCAGTGGATGGTACCTGACCCGAGCTGAACCAATGAATTCCTTTCCTGAAATTCTGAAACCTGAGAGAACATTAGATTCATCTCCTTCTGGTGGCTAAATTGTGAAATGTAAAACTCAAAAGCTGTGGACAGCCAGCTCACATCAAGAGAGAGGTATAAAGCCAATACACAGAGCCAAACTAAGCAGAGGCATTGGGAGCCCTAGTGTGGGTCCACCCTAGGTTGGTGTGACCTGCAAAGCCTGACTGCCTCAGGATCCTTCAGGGCTTGGCCGTTCCTTGATGCCTCCCGAATCTTTCTAATAGTCTCTTTTCCCCAGGTTACTTCAAGTTGAGTTGAACACGAGTCCTTAGTACAGTTTTTCCCACGGATAAGAAAATATCTGCTTGTTAACAAAACCAAACCTTCTTCATAGCAGTAATCTGCTCTAAAAATCTGATGATCTGGGCAAAAACACTGATAACAAAGTTCCTATTATTTTAAATAGAAGAAATTTTGAGATGAACATCCACCCCAAATACTCAACCAATTCTTTCTTTCTTTTTTTTTTTTTTTTTTTTTTTGAGACAGAGTTTTGCTCTTATTGCCCACGTTGGAGTGCAATGGCGCAATCTCAGCTCACTACAACCTCTGCCTCCTGGATTTAAGCGATTCTCCTGCCTCAGCCTCCCAAGTAGCTGGGTTTACGAGCATGTACCACCAAGCCCGCCTGATTTTATATTTTTGGTAGAGACGGGGTTTCTCCATGTTGGTCAGGCTGGTCTCGAACTCCTGACCTCAGGTGGTATGCCTGCCTCAGCCTCCCAAAGTGCTGGGATTACAGGTGTGAGCCACCCCACCCAGACCCAATTCTTAAGACATAACTAAAGCAAGTAAAATGCATATATGTAAGAAACAAACTATGATGTTAGTCTATGAATGGTTAAAACTTGATACTAAACACAAATAAATATGATGGTTACAAGAAATTGTTTTGTCTCCGGTCACGTTCTCCACATCCTCCTTGTGGATGCTTGTTCTCTTTCCAAACTGTCTGTGTGGGTCCTAACATTTAACTAAGTCTGGAAGGTAAGACAATGTAAGGAATGTCTCAAGACATTTCCCACAGGATGTTTTGTTAAGCATGTTGTATTGTGTGTTTAGGGACAGAAATATAAATGTTTCCTATATAAACATGGGGAAAAGTTGTAGTGAGAGAGAGACATTCATTTTCTGGAGTTTGGGTATCACACAGAAATTTTCTGTGTGATAATTCCATACATATGTCAAACAATTCAGACACATATAAGAAAATATACAACAACCTGAACTTTCTCTCTCTAGAGGAAAACTGTTGACCGTCTGGAGGATGTGTTTCCAGGCTTTGCTCTACACACACACACACACACACACACACACACACACCCCTATCAAGGCAATGACATGGGGTGGGGAATCTACCTGGAGGAGGTGCTGGAGGAGGAAGATGAGGCTTCCCAGTGTGAAGACTTGTTCAGGACTGAGAAAGTAGACAGGGCACAGAGGTTCTGGAGGAACACCAGCAACCCCAGCAAGGGAAATGTGAAAACTGTGTAGGTGTGGTGTTCACGGTGGGTGTGGGAATCACCACCCCTCGGCCCTGGCAGTCAGCTACGGTCTCATCAGTCGTCTTGATCATTTATGTATAGGAAAGGATGATGTGAACCTTAGCTGCGACCTACCTGTTCCCTCCCCTGTGTGCTCCGGCCTTTCCTGTCAATCTTCAGCTCTTAAAAGCACCATCCTCTGGAGATTTTCTCACCACCGAAAACCTTCTCTCCCAAAATTCCCTTCTTAGTGACTGCTGAGCCTTCAGAGACAGTGTTCCCTCAAACTCCATCAGGCCTCTACTCTCATAGCACTAGTCCATTGCCTCAATAGGGCTTATCATGCTTTGTAATTTTATACTAGCATGATTATTGCTAAATGTTTATCTTTTCCACTAGAATGTAAGTGTCTGAGGGCAGGAACTTTATCTGGTTTGTTCAGTGCTCTATTACCAGCACAGTGGCCAGCTCAAGGCTAGATATTCAAACAGGGACATAGAGATGACCTAGGCATCTTTTTTTTTTTCAAATACAAATTTTGTTTTATGATGGCGAAAAAGATAAAGAAGCAAATATAAGCAAATATAAAATATAAAGAGAGAAAAATTATCTTTGGAGACTCTGTACAGAGTTTGTTATGTTGTTTATGATAGCAATAACATAAAATAGAAAGTCCATAAGGACTCAGTGAATAAATTATATACAGTGAGTCCATTATATATCATTAAGCATGGAAAAAAAGCAAATAGCATATCAATATCATAGTCTGAAAAATTACTATATGTGCATGTTTGAATATTTATGAAAAAACTGAAAAACTATTCACATAACTTTTGCTTTTTTATTTTTTATTCGTTCATTTTACAGATGGTCACATAACTTTTAATGTGTGTTTTTGTAGGAGAAATTTACGGGGGACCTTTTATATTTTATAGTCTCATACTATTGTTTGATTTTGTTTAAGAAAGAGCTGCATTGCTTTGTGTTCTGAGGGGGAAAAACCAACCATAAAGATTTTATATCACTCAAGAGACATCACAAGAAATAAAAAAGAGCTTAAAATGAAAATAAAAGATGCACCCATAGATTCATTTCAGAAAGGTGTATTATATATTAGAAGTAGATATTATATACATATGCAAACATAATATATTTACAAGCACAAGATCTAAGTGACCACAATGCTTTGTGGAGTGCCTTAAGTGACTATACCACCGAATTTCTTCAAGCACTAGAATTTACAGACCTATTTGCTCAAAATACACATATAACAAATACTTGCTGAGTACTTACTTTGTTTTAAGAGCTTCAAATTAACTTGTCTTGCCTCTATGAGCTCACAGGCTATCTATAAAGAAGACATGTGGGCACATAACTATATTAAAGGAAAACTATACATATAATTAAACAGTAGGGTTAGATTAAGAAGAGGAAAAGTAAGGTAGTGATTCACTGTGTGACTCAGGGAACAATATCCAGCGGAGGGAAGCATTTAGGATGGGTGTGATTTGGATATGTGGAGATGAGACAGAAGGGAGCACATTACTTGTAGGAAAAACAGCACAAGTAAGGGCTCAGCATTGGAAAAATGCAAAATCTACTTGAGAATGGTAGATAGCCCAGATGGATTGAAGCATATAGAGAGAAGTAAAAGATCAGGCTGGAGGGCAGAGGGGGACTACAGCACCTGGGTCTTATGAGCCAGATTAAGGTATTTGGAATATATGTTGTCCAATAAAGAGATATTTAAGATTTTCAAGTTGAAAAAAGTATACTGTTTCATCTGTTATTGCTCAGAGACAGGGACCTGGAGGGTCCAAAGCAAAGGCTGAATTTCACAGGTTTTCACGAACTTAGTTGATTTGGATGGAGCTGCTCAAAGCTCAAGCTGGGATATCTCTTGCCATCTTGTATTTCTGCTTGAGTTCTCTGCCCTACCTGTTTAAAGTTATCTGCCAGAAACATCAGGAACACACATCAGAAGCCCAGTTGGTCCACAGTCAGGAAGAACACAATGTCCCTGGGCGCTGGGAGGAGATTGTTACAAAAAGAGGGAAGGCAAAGTTGAATATGTGACCATCTGATGTGCTGGTGTTTTCAGCTCCAGCCTTACCTCTCTTGACTGATGCCCTCACTTCTCACAACCACAGGTAGAAGCCCTGCTGTAGCCTCAGACTTCCTCCAGCTCCAGAAGAGGCAGGAATACCCTGGCAGGCTCATTACATTTATGTCCAGGTATGTTTCCAGGCTGAACGATTGCGTTCAAGTATGGAGTCAAGAGGGCCCGCCTTAATCTCCCTTCCTATCATCCACCACCCAACCTCATCTTCTTGGAGAGGGAAGTCTCTGTCCTAAATTCTGACTGATCTGACTTTGACACTGAGCACTCTGCTTGATCTTGGCTGTCCCTTCCCCCATGCAAAAAATCCGCTTCCACTCTTGCCCCTCAATCTATGTCCCACACAGCAGCTAGACTGGTCTTTTGAAGATTATAGATCATATTATGTCCTTCGTATGCTTGGAAGCCTTCCCTTTACTCTTAGGACAGCACTCTCATGTATTAACTTGCCTACAAGTCACTGAGTGATTTGGCTCCTGCTAACCGTTCCATTCTTCTCTTCTCTTCTACTTCTCCTTGCTTTGCCAGTTCCTGCAGTCCTCTGAGCTCTTTCCACTTCACAACCTTTTGCCGATACCTTTTCCTAGAAAGTTCTTCCCATCACTATTCAAAGGGCTGGCTCTCACGTACTCTTCAACTCTTAGCTTAAACTTCACCTCCTCAGAAATTTTTCCCCACCTCATTTGCAGCTCTTATCCTAATTCATAATTATACATTTGTATCTTTTCTTACTGATTTTCTGTCCCTACTGTAAGGTCATAAAATTCCATTGAGGTAGAGATTGTGTCTACTTTATTTGTCTCTAATTTTCTAGTACCCAGAATGATGCTCAGCCCACAGTGGCTACTTGGTTGACATTTGTCCAATCAGTAAATGAATGAATTAAGGAGTGAATGAGGCTCTGGTTCTCTGTGAATAGACTGATCTTCTAGAAAATACACAGAGTCAGGCTGGGCACAATGGCTCATGCCCGTAATCCCAGCACTTTAGGAGGCTGAGGCAGATGGATCACCTAAGGTCAGGAGTTCGAGACTAGCCTGGCCAACATGGTGAAACCCTGTCTCTACTAAAAATACAAAAACTTAGCCAGGTGTGGTGATGGGCACCTGTAATCCCAACTACTAGGGAGGATAAGGCAGGAGAATCGCTTGAACCAGGGAGGTGGAAGTTGCAGTGAGCCAAGATTACGCCATTGCACTCCAGCCTGGGTGACAGAGTGAGACTCTGTCAAAAAAAAAAAAAAAAAAAAAAGAAAAAAAGAAAAGGAAAGGAAAGAAAAGAGAAAGTACACAGAGTCTATTTGGCTTTGAGTCCTCACATGCTGCCTGGCATTCCCTAATGTTGAGGTTCAGGAGCCATGTCAGGCTTCCCAGGAGCCTCCTTATCCTGTCCTCTCTGTGCTTACATGCACCTTTTAGCTTCTCTGCCCTGCTTACTGCAGCCACTAGAGTTGGATGATCTCCACTGCCCAAGTCCTGGGGCCCAGCCTGTCTTGGACGTGGGCTCCTTCTGCTTTGATCACAAATAACAGAGCCGACAGAAGTGAGGAAAGATGTTCACAGAGCACTCCAAAGGACAATTACAACACAATGTGGTGTCAAAATGTATTTATTGTGCATGATTGCTATAAATGCTTTATCAAAACTGGACCTTTGCTAAATTGAAAATGACTTATTTTGCGCTTTGAGAGCAGTATCAAAGAAAGCCTCATTGCTCAATCTGTTGCCTCCTAATAACTAAAAACTAAAGAAAAAAAAAGAGCTGATGAAGAAAATAAAACAGCTCTGCTGTCAGGGTGTTAGGCTGTCCCCTGGCTGCTGAGACAGGTGGCTAGAAACTTCAGCAACCAGAATCTGTCCATCCACATTCAGGATAATCCAGGATGACCAGGTGCTATTGTTAGACGTTGTGTCTCCACCCAAATCTCATCTTGAATTGTGAACCCCAAAATCTCCATAATCCCTACATATCAAGGGAGAGACCAGGTGGAGGTAATTGAATAATGGGGGCTCTTTCCCCCATGCTGTTCTCATGATAGTGAGTTCTCATGAGATCATATGGTTTTATATGGGACTCTTTTCCCCTTCATGTAGCATTTCTCCTGCCTGCTGCCTTGTGGAGAAGGTGCCTTGCTTCCTCTTTGACTCCTGCCATGATTATATGTTTCCTGAGACCTCCCCAACCATGCTGAACTGTGAGTCAATTAAACCTTTTTCTTTTACAAATTACCCGGTCTTGGGCAGTCCTTCATAGCAGTGTGAAAATGAACTAATATAGTAAATTGATACTGAGGAGTGGGGCACTGCTATAAAGATACCCGAAAATGTGGAAGCAACTTAGGAACTGGATATTGAGCAGAAGCTGGAACAGTTTGGAGGGCTCAGAAGAAGACAGGAAGATGTGGGAAAGTTTGGAACTTCCTAGAGGCTTGTTGAATGGCTTTGACCAAAATACTGACAGTGATGGGGATGATGAAGTCCAGGCCGAGGTGGTCTCAGATGGTGATGAGAAACTTGTTGGAAATTGGAAGGCAGGGCACCAAGTCCTGAGACTGCACAAAGCAGCAAGGTCCTGGGCCCTACCCACAAAATCATTTTTTCCTCCTAGGCCTAGGTGACCCTTGCTATGTTTAGCAGAGACTGGCAGCATTTTGTCCCTGCCCTAGAGATCTGTGGAACTTTAAATTTGAGGGAGATGATTTAGGGTATCTGGTGGAAGAAATTTCTAATCAGCAAAGCACTCAAGAGGTAACTAGAGTGCTCTTAAAAGCATTCAGTTTTATGCATTCATAAAGAGATGGTTTGGAATTGAAACCTATGTTTAAAAGGGAAGCAGAGCATAAAAGTTCAGAAAATTTGCAGCCTGATGATGCAATAGAAAAGAATAACCAATTTTGGGGGGCTGAGGAGTTTTAGCTGGCTGCAGAAATTTGCATAAGTAATTAGGAGCCAAATGTTAATCACCAAGACAATGGGGAAAACTTATTCAGGGCACGTCAGACATGTTCATGGCAGCCCCTCTCTTCATAGGCCTGGAGGCCTAGGAGGGAAAAATTGGTTTTGTGGGCTAGGCCCAGGTCTTTGCTGCTTTGTGAAGTGTTGGGACTTGGTGGCCTGCATCCCAGCTATGGCTAAAAGGTGCCAACATATAGCTCAGGTCATTGCTTCAAAGATGCAAGCCCCAAGCCTTGACAGCTTAAATGTGGTGTTGGGCCTACAAGTGCACAGAATTCAAGAATTGAGGTTTGGGAACCTCCTGTTAGATTTCAGAGGATGTATGGAAATGCCTGGATGTCCAGGCAGAAGTTTACTGCAGGAGTGTAGCACTCATGAAGAACCTCTGCTAGGGCAGTGAGGAATGGAAATGTGGGGTTGGAGCCCTTTTTTTATTGTTTATTTTTTAACAGCTTTATTGAGGTATCCTTTACATATCATAGAAATTATTCATTTTTAGCATACAACTCAACAAATTTTCAGTAAATTTACAAATTTGTGCAACCATCACCACAATGTAATTTCAGAACAAATTGCATTGTCCCCCCAAAAAAACTCTGTTTATTTACAGTCACTCCCTCCCTAGCTCTTTTGAGCCTCAATTTCCTCACTTGTAAAATGGGAACTGAAGCTTAGTTATTAGAAAGATTAAATTAAATAATTTTGTAAGATTATTTTGTAAACTTTAGGAGAGAGGTTGTACATATTAGTGCATAATAGATGCACTCATTCTTCTTTTTAACAACTGCATACTGTTATGTTGGTCATATCCTGGCTTATTTAGCCAGCCCCCATATGTGGTTGCTTCAGTCTTTTGCCACTCTCAGCCAAGCTGAAATGAATAATTATGTACATGTAATTTCATGCATACATGAGGGCTTGTCTGTTGGATACATTCTCAGAAGTGGAGGTGGTGAGTGGGTCAAGGGTAAGTGCTTTAAGAGTTGTAGCAACCTAGGCAAATTGCCCCCAGGGAGCTGTATCAATTGCTTCCCCACCAGCAGCAGGTGAGAGGGACTCTTTGCACCTGTCCTGGCAACCACCATGTGTCACACCTTCTGTCCTGAGTCACATTTCTCTATGGGGTTCGTTTGCATCTGGGGGCTTGGTTCCTTATTTTTCACTTTGTTAAGAGTTTTGTCAGACTGAAACCTGATCAGAGGCGAGTTAAGTTGTGAGTGGCCAGGCCAGCAAACTATGTCTTAGGACTAGAGCCTGAAAGGACTTAGTGGAAACTAGGACAGCCTACATACTCACTCCCTGCCCATCTCGGAAGGGCTGTCACCGGGATGAGGGAGGCAACGGCGCCATGCGTCCAGGTGGGGACCCCTGTGCAGCAACTTTTACCCTAATCCCAGCACTCAGATCTCTCTAACATAAGGCAAGCTCCCTGCCACTTGGGGTATTCAGACAGAGATGGAGAGGTGCAGGAGTGGGTTGAAGGGCAGTTACATTATTTTGGTGTGCCTTCCTCTATTGCGGAGGCTGGAAAGTGAACAGTTACATCTCCCAGACTCCTGGAAGCTACAGTTCTAGACAGAAAATAGGAAGGTCAAACAAGTGTCCAGAGGCCGCTGCTGCAGCAGTGGCGGATCCCTGGGACAAAGTGGCAGCCTCACGCTCCTGACCCAGGTGCCCCAAGGGACTCGGGCTTCAGCCTCCTGAATGTGGTGGGGGTTGTGGCTCCCCCTGGCGGCAACTCCAGAGACGTGTTTCTGGGAAGTCCAGCGTAGAATTCTCCAATTTTTCTAATAGCTATGTAAGCCTTTAATTACCATTCCTAAATATATTTCTGACATTTTTCTGCTCCAAATAATATGCTTTCTACTCTAAATCCTGACTGATAGAAGGCAGGGATGTACAGGATGAGATGACCTCCATGGTGGTGTCTCACTTGCAATTTCTGTGACCTCATGATATTGTCCCTAAGCAGAAAAAAGCGGTCTTCAAAAACCAGGTGTTTTTACTGAGGGAGGCAATCCTGGAAGGAGCAAGGGGTGGCCCAGCTCCCAACTCATCCCCCTGGCGGCATCTCCAGGCCCTAGCTGGCCGTGCACAAGTGAGCTCCAGGTGACGCGGTGGCTCTCTCAGATCTGTTGTTCTTCTTTGTTCCCTTTGTTCCCTTGGCACCAGTGCCAACTATGGATCTTATCACACCCAGGGTTCCAAGACTGGCAGCCTGGCCTTCACTTCAGGAGCATCCTGGGGAAAAGTGATAAGAAGCATTTTCTCCCTCTCCTGCCCCCCTCCCTTTTTTTAGACCGAGTCTCACTCTGTTGCCCAGGCTGGAGTGCAGTGGCATGATCTTAGCTCACTGCAACCTCTGTCTCCTGGGTTTGAGCAATTCTCCTACCTCAGCCTCAGCCTCCCGAGTAACTGGGATTACAGGCATGTGCCATCACAGCTGGCTAATTTTCATATTTTTAGTAAAGACAGGGTTTCACCATGTTGGCCAGGCTAGTCTTGAATTTCTGACCTCAGGTGATCTGCCTCCGAAAGTGATATGATTATAGGCGTGAGCCACTGCGCCTGGCCCTCCCTCTGCTGCCTCTAGAGGAGGCAGCTCCTCATGAAAAGGTTAAAGCTTCACCTCTCTAGAACAGGCACAAAATCCACAGAATGCCTGCACCAGCCTCAGGTCCTGCGCTGCACAGGATTGTGGGGAGAAATCCCAGGCATAAATGCTACCTACACAATGCTTATCCCCATGACCTCATTTCACTTTCTCAACAACTCTAAGCAATGGACAGTCTTTTTTTTTTTTTTTTTTTTTTTTTGAGATAGAGTCTCGCAGTGTTGCCCCGGGCTGGAATGCAGTGGTGTTATCTCAGCTCACCGCAACCTTGTCTCCAGGGTTCAAGTGATTATCCTGCCTCAGCCTCCCGAGTAGCTGGGATTACAGGCCTCCACCACCATGCCCCACTAATTTTTGTATTTTTAATAAAGATGGGGTTTCACTATGTTGGTCAGGCTGGTCCCAAACTCCTGACCTCATGATCTACCCGCCTCAGCCTCCCAAGTGTTGGGGTCACAGGCGTGAGCCACCGCTCCCGGCCAGCAATGATAAGTCTTCTCAGCATTTTACCTATGATATTAAAAGGTTTGGGCTCAGGAATGGAGAGAGCCTGCTCAAGGTCACACAGCTAATATGGAAGTAGCAAAGCTGGGACTGGAATCTGAGTGTTTCTCTGTGTTTTAGCCACATGTTATCCTGCATCCTTAGAAGCCGTTTAGTTCAACATTCTCTTCCTTTCATAAAATGCTTGACTTTTCTCTGCTACAGCCAATGCTTGAACATGGGTAGAAACAGACTTCAAACAGGCTGGCTCTTAGACCTGCACAGACAGATGACCATTTCATGTTCTTAAAAGACCTTTGGCAATAACATAGACTTCTTCGAAACCCATTTTAAGATTCAACCATACGCATTCTCAAAAACATCTTCCGCCCTGTGTAATTTAAGAGGTTGATATAGAGGATCCCTGTTTTGTTCATGGATTCATTTTTGCAAACCTTTACTCAGCTCCTTGTGCTCAGGCTTTGTGTTAGGAGGATATAGAGATAATAAGGCCTGGTTATTGCCTTTGGGTTGCTCACCCTCTGGGCAGCTAGTCTGAGCTAGGATTAGCAAACCTTTTTTTTTTTTTGAGACAGAGTCTTGCTCTGTCACCCAGGCTGGAGTGCAGTGGTGGGATCTTGGCTCACTGCAACCTCTGCATACCGGGTTCAAGCAATTCTCATGCCTCAGCCTCCCCGGTAGTTGAGATTATAGGTGTGTGCCACCACACCCTGCTAATTTTTATATTTTTAGTAGAGATGGGATATCACCATGTTGTCCAGGCTGGTCTTGAACTCCTGACATCATGAGCTGCCTGCCTTGCCCTCCTGAAGTGCTGGGATTATAGGCATGAGCCACCATGCCTGGCCACAGAATTAGCTAGCCTTTTACTGAACAGTTACTGTGTGCCAGGTACTGTGTTAAGTTCGTTGCATGGATTATTTCAGTTGACGCTTATTGTCTGAAATCAATGCTATTATTCTTATTCTGCTGGATAAAGCTTAATCTATCTTCCTGAGTGGAGGTAGATAATGCTTTTGGGTATCCTTACTGGTAACATCATTTCTCCAAGGACTAGATCAGTCTTGGCCTCCTCTAATACAAAGCCTTTCCCATTTTCACCATCTGGAAATAACATCTTCCTTTTCTGAATCCTTGTAGAACACTGAGTTCACTCTCTGGAATTTCACTTCTATGCGTACGTATCTTCCTCCCTAGGCTGTGAGATCCTTAGCTGCAGGGACCCAAATGGCATATTGTGTTCACTGCTTTAGTTCCACAGGTCTCAGGCGTTGAATGCTGAATGAAGGGGCCTGTAAAGGGTTATGCTTAGGATTCAAAGCATCACTTCAAGGAGCATTATTTTTACTACTAACATGACTTCTCTATACGTCTTTGCCTGTCTGTCAAGAACTACAGGAGAGCACAGATTTAGCTCTTTGGGTTGCTAGAAAGAAGAAAAAATATTCCCACAAAAAGTTTTCAGGTCCAAGGACGCAGGCCCAAAGCTTCTGTGGAGCAAAGGACACTTATGACATCCTGCTGGGCCTGACCTGGCAGCAGCAGCCCGGTGGAGGAGTTGCTGCACCCTTCCTGGGGGCTGGTAGGGCATTCTTTGGGCTGCATCATCCAGGGACTGGCACTGGTGGAGGCACCCTCAAGCCCAGGCAAATGGATACCCGACTGTTTAGCTTCACGTGCTGGGCAGGTGAGGGGTTGGAAGCAGCCATGGTGATATGATTGGTTGTCCCCCCACCCAAATCTTGTCTTGAATTCTAACTCCCACAATTGTCATGTGTTGTGGGAGGGACCCAGTGGGAGGTAATTGAATCATGGGGGTGGGTCTTTCCTGTGCTATTCTTGTGATAGTGACTAAGTCTCATGAGATCTGATGGTTTTAAAAAGGGGAGTCTCCCTGCACAAGCTGTTTTCTCTTGTCTGCTGCCATGTGAAACTGACTTTCACCTTCCACCATGATTGTGGAACTGTAAGTCCATGAAACCCTTTTTCCTGTGTAAATTACCCAGTCTCGGGTATATCTTTATCAGCAGAGTGAAAATGAACTAATACACATGGCTTTGGCACAGACTGTGAGCAAGAAAAGCTTTGGCATGCAGGAGCTGCAAAATATGCTCTCAGCTCTTGGGCCTTAATAAGTTCAGGAGCTTAAATACAGCTCCACCCGCCTTGCCTAGAGTGGCACAGACTCTGCATCTTAGGAAGAATGAATGCCCAAAGCATGAATGGTTGGACAAATGGCCTTCTCCACCACACACACAGAGGCTACTCACAGTTGCTCTGACAATCTGTTCTTTCCTTTCTTCTTTCCTGCCAAATAACTATCACATGCCAGGCACTTTGATGAATACCAGGAACCAAACAGTTCCCGGTAATGCAGTCCCTGGAGGTAATGAACTTGGAAATCATGAATATTAATGATAGTTTCTCATAAATCAGTTTAAAAAAAATCAACAGTAATAAAGCATTTTGAAAGAAAATGAAAAGAGGCATGAGTGTGTAACAAAAGCAGTCGCTCTTGCAAAGGCGGTCAGCAAAGCTTTCTGGAGAATGAGGAAAATCCCTTGCATTGCAGTGTCTTCCCCACCTTCTTGCTCCCACTCAAAGGTGGCTCCTCCCAAGGTCACCATTTCCTTTTCAGGCCTCTGAGAGAAGTGTCTTTTTCCCTCACCCCCTCATATTCATATCACAGGGCCAGGAGCGGGTAGGCATCCTTGCTCCCCGTTCCTTTCAGATCATTCACCATTCCTTCCTCCTCTCTAAAAATGCTGGCTCCATTGAAATACGTGCCAGCAGACAATCAACACCACCTCTCCTTGCTGCTGTTTGTACTACCTCAGGGCCAGCTCCTTCTTCCCCAGATATTTCAATACCTAGCTCACTCTCTCTTTCTCTCTCTCTTTCTATTTTATGACGGTCATTCATGATGACTTCAGCAACCATAGATGAATTATCTGTACTGCAGCCTCTTATGACCTTCCCCACCTTTGCTTTCAATTAGCTTGTTCTCCCCTCTAACTCAGACACCCAGTGCCACCATCGTACCCCAGACCTTGTCATCACCACACATGGCATCACCTTTTAAGTCTCTATTTCAAACATTCCACTCTGGGAACGGCTCCTCTTATTCCAGCTCACATCTACTAGGTGGACTACTCTCAGAATTATTTGACCTCATCTGAGCTTCCACTCCCTTTGAGTATGAGTGGGACCTGTGGCTTGCTTGTAACCCATATAAAGTGGCAAAGGTGACAGGATGTCTCTTTCATGATTCTACTCTGTTATATAAGATTTTGACTTACTAGCAGACCCTCTCTAGAGCAATACTGTGCTACCTGTTCACTGCTCTTTTTCTCCTCGTACCCTCACTCCCCTCTTTACCCAGTGATCAATCGATGGTTGTACTGCTTCCCTGCGAAACATTTTCATCCTTCTTGTCCCTCTACTTGTTTTGACTCTACTTTGCAATGCCACAAACTGATTAGAACTATCTTTGTTTACTTTGAGCCTACACCCAAGCAGTTGACTGTGGCCAGAGAAAGACACATAGTTTTATCAGCTGGTCCCATTTTAGATTTATGAACACAAACTTCAGGTAGATCCTAGCACTACTGGGAAAATGCACTACTTGTCTTATTGATAATAAGCTCTTATTCTTCAAGAAGACTATTTCCTGTCTCTTCTCTTGATTCAAACCTTCGTTGCTCTCCTCTTCTCTGTCTCTCAGCTAATGACCTTGTTCTTATTGAGAAAACAAAAGTGAAAAGAAGAGATTTAATGGCTGGAGGATAAGAAAGTTCTCTTATCCTCCAGCCATTAAATCCACTGACCTTTGTTTGAATGAATATATTCAGCTTACAATAGCTGAACCATCCTCATCCTTTCTTACATCCTTTATCTCATCCCTTTTCATGTATCTGCTCAAGAGCCTTGCTCCTGCAACTGTCCCGTCCCTCT
Source organism: Cacajao melanocephalus (assembly GCA_963573385.1). Taxonomy (NCBI): domain Eukaryota; kingdom Metazoa; phylum Chordata; class Mammalia; order Primates; family Pitheciidae; genus Cacajao; species Cacajao melanocephalus. The sequence goes on from CAUYLG010066652.1 coordinate 19,634, forward strand.
TGCATCAGCAAATTTTTTCTTTCTACTGCATTGTTTCCGCGAACATATAAATATACCATAACATCTTTAATCTCTTTAATCTCTCATCTCTCTCCTTCCTTTTATAGCAAAACACCTTAAAAGAGTTGTCTCTACTCACTCCAACTTATCACTCTCCATTTTCTTGAATCCACACTGGCAGACTTTTGTCCTATTGAACTGCTCTCGCCCAGGCCGACAATGCGTCCTGATGCCAAATCCAATGGCTAATCCTTAGTCTTCTTCTTACTTAACAGGAGTAGAAACTTCAGTCTCTTTTGCACTTGTGATTTTCACCACTATGGTACACAGGCGTTATACCTCCCTTGATACTCATGTTCTTATATGTCCTCTCCCCTTGAGTGTGGGTGGGACCTGTGGCTTGCTTGTAACCCATATAAACTGGCAAAGGTGACAGGATGTCTCTTTCATGATTCTACTGTGTTATATAAGATTTTGACTTACTAGCAGGCTCTCTCTAGAGACTTCAAAGCCTCTAGAGGAGTAGTGTTGTTGGGAGGTCCAAATGGCTAGGAGCTGAGGGTAGCCTCAAACTGACAGCCAGCAAAAAGTTGGGTCTTCAGTCTTATACGACAAGGAAATGAATTCTGTCAGAAACCTGAATGAGCTTGGAGGGGGATTCTTTTTCAGGTGTGCCTCCAGATGAGAAGGCAGCCCAGTTGACACCTCGATTCCAGCCTTATTCTCCTAAGGCTAAGCAGAGCCCAGTTAAGCCATGCCTGAACTCCTGACCGAAAAAACTGTGAGATAGGCCAGGTGTGGTGGGTCACGCCTGTAATCCCAGCTACTTGGGAGTCTGAGGCAGGAGAATCGCTTGAATCTGAGAGATAGAGGTTGCAGTGAGCTGAGACCTCGCCATTGTGCTGCAGCCTGGGTGACAGAGAAAGAAAAAAGGCTGATGCCTGTAATCCCAGCACTTTGGGAGGCTGAGGTGGGTGGATTACGAGGTCAGGAGATGGAGACCATCCTGGACAACATGGTGAAACCCTATCTCTAAGAAAACTACAAAAATTACCTGGACATGGCGGCGCATGCCTATAATACCAGCTACTCAGGAGGCTGAGGCAGGAGGATCACTTATCCCAGAAGGCAGAGGTTGGAGTGAGCTGAGATCATGCTACTGCACTCCAGCCTGGCAACAGAGCTAGACTCCATCTCAAAACAAACAAATAAACAAAAAACTGTGAGATAGTGGAAGCTTATATACAACATTAGAAAACTAATATAACCACTAATCTTCTTATATGGTTCTTTTTATATTTGTCCCATACTGACATCTTAAGTTGTTTTTTAAAAACACAAATACAATTTATATGCATATTAAACAGGCAGAAGTAATCTTCGCTTCCATAACAAAATTTGTTTCTCTTGCTTTTCTATGCTCACTGCTATATTTCCAGGCCTAAAGCACATGGCTGGCTCAATATATATGCAGAGAGACTAAGTGAGTTTGTAAATCTTATTTTCATTTTTTTTGGCCTGTGTTTTCTAGAAATGTAGGTATATAAAATATTTTATTTTCTTCTTCACTGTAAGAAAACAGGCCAGGCATGGTGGCTCATTCCTATAATTCCAGTACTTTGGGGGTCTGAGGTGGGCAGATCACCTGAGGTCAGGAGTTTAAGACCAGCCTGGATAACATGGTGAAACCCCATCTATACTAAAAATACAAAAATTAGCTGGGTGTGTTGGTGGGCGCCTGTAATCCTAGCTACTTGGGAGGCTGAGGCAGGACAATCACTTGAACCCAGGAGGTGGAGGTTGTAGTGAGCCAAAATCGCGCCACTGCACTCCAGCCTGGGTGACAGAGCGAGACTCCATGTCAAAACAAAGAAACAAGAAAACAAAATGAAGAACAGTGCAAGCATGATAATGAATAGCAAATATTTTTTCAGCCTCAGAAATGAGAGTTCAATAAGGAACAGTAGGGAATGTGGCAAACAGGGACACCTGCTACTTAGTTACAGCCGATGCTTGTTTTGGGTGACATGAGCCTAGTTTCGCCAAATTTTCTGATTTTTCAAATAAAAACCAGGAAATCTCCTGATTTTAAATGTTTCATTAAGCTTTATTTTGTTAAAACTACACAAGCAAGAAGGAAACATGTTTGGGACAATTGGTCCACAGGTTTCCAGTTATGACTTTTGCAAACTAGCCAGAACTCTGGCACTGAATGGGAGACTGACCTAGACAAATAGAATAAGATAATCTCAAGGAAACAGGCAGAACTTAAAGATGGCTCCCCAAAACTCTTATTCCCTGGTTATACAATTAAACACTATTCTAGGTACTACTGTGAAGGAGATTTGCAGATGTCATTAAAGTCTCAAGTCAGTGAATCTTAAGATATGTAAGCTATCCAGGTGGGCTTAACCCAATCAGATGAACTCTTTAAATGCAGAATTTTCTCTGGCTGGGCAGAAAGGATGGCCAGAGAGATCAGAAGCATGAGAAGGGTTTGATGTGGCATTGTTGGCTTGAAGATGGAGGTGGCCACATTTCAAGGAATACAAGAGGCATTGCAAGGAGTAGAAGCAAAAAGCAACCAGACAGCAAGAAGCCTGAGCTCTTAGTTCTATTACTGCAAGAAAATACATTCTGCCAAAAACCTGAATGAACTTGGAAGAAAATCCTTCCCCAGTAACTTCTACAGATGAGAATACAGCCTAGCAACACTGTAATTGAAGCCTTATGAAACCCTAAGCAGAAGACCCAGCAAAAGCCATACCTGGACTCCTACCAAAATGGTGAGATAATAAATGTGTGTCATGTTAAGCTAATAAGTTTGTGGCAATTTGTTACATGGAGGTAGAAAATGAACACACTCAATAAAGCATTGCGATTCTGGGATTCCAGTTTATAATTTTCAAAATAAAATACTCATCATAATTATTACCATGGTAATTGTTATCACAGGCTAGGTAACCAGGTTGACCTTGCTGCTGAAAATAACTAATGCTTCTGAATAACATATATATATATATTTTGAGATGGAGTTTCACTCTTGTTGCTCAGGCTGGAGTGCAATGGCACAGCGTTGGCTCACTGCAACCTCTGCCTCCTGGGTTCAAGAGATTCTCCTGCCTCAGCCTCCCAAGTAGCTGGGATTACAGCTGCCCACCAGCACATCTGGCTAATTTTTTTTTTGTATATTTAGTAGAGACAGGGTTTCCCCATGTTGCCCTGGCTGGTCTCAAACTCCAGACCTCAAGTGATCCACCTGCCTCAGCCCTCCAAAATGCTGGGATTACAGGTGTAAGCCACTGCCCTTGGGCTGAATAACATATATTTTTAAAAAATCTTAATAATATTGAGGGGACATCAAGAGAGCAAAGAATTTCTGGTGAGTAATCACTCAGACAAGTGAAGATGGGAACTTCAAGACCTGAGTGGAATACGACTACAGCTTTACTCCCATGGGTATTTGCTGAACCCAGTGAAGCTGAGCTTTAATATCATGGCCGTATGGGGCATGAGACAAATTCCAGAGCTGAGGACCTCTTCTTCAGAGTAAGAGTGAACTAGAAATAAACCATTATCCCACTTCCACCCTACTCCCACTCCTGCCCTACCTCCCAATCAAGGGACTTGGAAGAAAAGTGGCTTCCCTGAACCTAGTGCCCAAAGGATGGAGTAAAACTGTGGCTAAAATGTGGAATGAGGATTCAACCTTCACTCAGTTCCACAGTCCACTTCATCTACCTTGGTGATCCAGAATATCTCCAGCCCAGAATGCAGTTCACATAATCCTAGATTGATAGTCGCCAGCTGCCAGCAGAAGCGAATACAAAGTCTTTCAAGAGGAACTCACCTTCATTTCAGATCTCAAAGAATTTCTGTAAGTAAAATTCCAAGGAACAGTAAAACAAGAGAAAACTAAAATAGAACACAAGAACTTTGCAAAAGAGAAATGTATGATACAAACTAAAAGTGGCTCTTTTTAACATGTCTAGTAACAGAAAAAAAATGTACTGGAAGATATGTGCAAGGAGAAAGATACTCTGAAGAGTAATCAAGTGTATTTGAAAATTAATTAAATAAAACTTCCAGAAAATAGAATTATAATAGTTGAAATTTAAAAGTCAATTTTAATTGAGTTTTAAAAATTTAGTTAATTTTAGTTGAAATGGATGGACTTGATAGGAGATTATACACAGTGAAGAGAGAATTAGTGAGTCAGAACTAGATCTGGGAAAGGTATTCATAACGTAGTCCACAGAGACCAAGGGATGAAAAATCTAAAAGAAAAGTGAGGGAAAATGGAAAATTGAATGAAGGACCTAAATACATCCTACATCTATTATGGACTGTTTGTTGAAATCTTAATTCTCAATGTGATCGTATTAAGAAGTAAGATCTTTGGGAAGTAATTAGGTCATGAGGTAGAGCCCTCATAACTAGGGTTAGTGCTCTGTAAGAAGAGACATGAGAGAGTTTGTGTCCTCTCTGCTCTTTGCATGTGAGGATACAATGAGGAGATTGCCACATGGAAGCCAGGAAGTGAGCTCTCACCTGACACAAGGTCAGCTGGCAACTTGATCTTGGACTTTTTAGTCTCCAGAACTATGTGAAATAAATGTTTGTCATTTAAGCCACCCAGGCTATGGTAGTGTTATAGCAGACCAAACGGACTAAGGCAACATCAAGTCAGACTCCTAGAAGGAAAGGATAGAGGGAATGAATGTGGTAGAGTAATTTCAAGTAAGATAATGGCTGAAAAGATAATGGCTGGGAATTTTCAGAAATGATGAAAGACACCAATCCACAGATTCAAGAGACCCAGTGAATTCCAAGCAGGATAAATAAAGGACACACATATCTGGACACTTTATAGTGAAAATGCAGAACATTAAACGTATCTAAAGTCAGCCAGATTGGGGAAAAGTATTACATTCAAAAGGATTGCAATGTAAAAGAAATTTCAAAATAAAAAGAAAAGATTTACAGTCAGGCTATCAGCTGTTTTCTTAACAGCAGTGGAAGCCACAAGAAACTGGAACGATCACCTCAATATGCTGAAAATATATAAACTATCCATTAAGTGCAAAATAAAGACATTTTCAAACAAAAGAAATTGGAAAGGGCTTCACTAAAGGAAATTTTAAAGTCCATATTCAGACAGAAGATCTGAGATGCAAAAGGAAATAAAGAACCCAAGAGAGGTAAATGTATGGGTAAAGCTTGATTCTAATAATAAAGTATTACAGAATATAAGAAAAAGAAACTATGTAACATTTTTATTATAAAAAATAAAATGCAATGAAGAGATGTTTTAAAGTGCCTATATTTTCTTCAGTGACTGTAAAGTATTGCTTAACTTTTTGTTAATGCTTTATTAATCTATACATGTTAAAATTACTAGGGTACAGCTAGAGAATAGAAATAAAGTCTTTAATTCCAAATTTTTAGAGAATAAGACAAAAATAGAATAAGGGAAAACTAATCCAAAAGAAGCTCAATAAAAGAGAAAAAAGTAATAGGTGGAAGCTATAGAATAAAATAATAAGGTAAATATGACTATAAATATGTCTGTAATTATTAATACAATTAATATAAATAGAATAATCTTTAAAACACCAAAATGTTTATAAAAGACATATCTAAAACATAAGAATGCAGAAAGTTTGAAAGTAATAAGATTGGGAAAGATTTCACAGGCAAATTTTACCAAAAGAAAGCCAATATATCAATCTTAATATCAATAATTATTACTACTGCTCCTGCTACTACTGTTCATTGAGCACCTACTATGTAATAGGCAATATATGAATTAATCTTAGCAACATTCCTCTAAGGTAGTTATTTGAAAATTTTAAAGTATAGTTTACATACAATAAAATGCGCAGATCTTAAGTGTACAGTTGAATGAGTTTTGACAAATGAATACGCTGGTGCAGTTTACCCTGAAAACTCCTTTTTGCTTCTTTTCAGTCAAACATTGCCACCCTCACATACCCAGTAATCACTGTCTAGATTTTCATCACCATAAATTGGTTTTGCCTGCTCTTGACCTTTATATTAATGAGATAATACAGTATGTATTCTACTCTTTCAAGCCTCTACAGTACTGAAAGGCAGATTGAAGGGAGGTTGGAATGTGTGTTGAGGGCCACCCCACCGTATCTACCATTCTGCACCTTCATATGGTAAATCGTGATCAAAGGCTCCAAGGGTCTAAGTGAGGGGTCACCAGTTCTCACACAACCATATGGTAAATTGTGAACAAGGAATCTTAGGGTCTATGTGAGAGATCACAGGAGAACCTACAGATTCTCACACTGGTTATAAAGTGTGACCTTGAACAAATGCTTCTGTCTCATTGAGGCTCAGTTTCCCAGGAATAAAATGAGTGAATTGCCATAGACATCTCAAAGAAATTCTAAATGCTAAAGCCACGGTATCATCTATAATGATACTAGGGTTGACCTAGGACCTATCCAGTCATGTTTGGTTGGAGGAATGTAGCTGAAACTGGGAAAAGGAGGACTCGCAGAGTTGGAAGATCTGAGAGCTGAACTTCCCCTATTCATTTCATTGGTGAGAAAACTAAAGGGGACATGCTAGTAAGTGGCAGGGCTGGTCTAGGCTATTTTTTTTTTTTGGCCCCTACATAATTGCTTTTTCAGTGGTAATGGATGGTGCTCCTCTCATTGGAGCACTCCCAGGCCCTTTGTTCCCATTGTGAGGTAACCATGAGGTCTGCCCACCCTACAGATGGGGATTTGGGAGCTTGCTCCAAAGCTCTTAAAGAGCCTGGGCCCAACCCTGGAACTATGCCTTATTCAATGGTGTCTTTTCCTGCCTTGCTTCAGAAGGATCTACCAGTTGGCCTTGTCTTGTGCCAAGACTGACAGCAAGGAAGCTGCTGGCTGAGTAAGAGTTTAGGGGGGGCTCTGAGTTGGGTGGAAGCTGTGAACATGTCTTAGGTGCAAAGGGGCTGGAGCTTTGGAGAACCTGAGCCCAATAAGCTCTTGAAAGTGTCCCCTAATACAATCTTACTTTAACAATTAATGTTCACATTTTAAAAAACATGCTCATGGTTAAACTGTGATTAGTTTTAACCAAAAGATTTATAATGAAAAGCTGTAGTCTCCTTATCTGACCTTCTCTATCCAAAGCTGTTCTTTTTAGGACTATCTTCTTTTTTTTAATTAGTGGTTTGATCGCTTCTCAGTCTTTTGGCTAAGATCAAGTATAGTAAAATCAGTGGTTTTACTTCTTTAGTTCTTCATTTCTCTATACAATGTACCTATAATGATATTTCTCAATTGATCAACATATTAAATGAAAATTTGTGCCTCTCAAACTCCCCTACTTTACTTCTCAATATAATTATTTTACTGTTTTGGTTCTTTAATGCTTACCTTCATAACTTTAATAATGACATAAAAATAAAGCTAAATTTCTTTTAGTTATAAATAATATTCATTTCCCATTGCTGCTATAACAAATTACCACAAATAGCCAGGTGCAGTGGCTCACATCTATAATCCCAGCACTTTGGGAGGCTGAGGCAGGTGGATCACCTGAGGTTGAGATTTCAAGACCAGCCTGGCCAACATGGAGAAACCACGTCTCTACTAAAAATACAAAATTAGCCGGGTGTGGTGGTGCATGCCTATAATCCCAGCTCTTCAGGTGGCTTAGGCGAGAGAATTGCTTGAACCTAGGAGGCAGAGTTTGTGGTGAGCCAAGATCGCACCATTGCACTCCAGCCTGGGCAACTAAAGGGAAACTCCATCTCAAAAAACAAACAAACAAACAAACCAAACAAATTACCACATACCACAAATAGATTAGAACAACACAAATATATTCTCTTACAGGTCTAGAAGTCAGAGTTCCTAAAATCAAGGTGTGACAGGGCTGTGTCCTTCTGGAGGCACTAGGGGAGAATCTGTTTCCTTGTTTTTTCCAGCTTCTAGAGGCCTCCTGCATTTCCTTGGCTCATGGCCTCTTCCTCCATCTTGGAAGCCAACAGAATAGAAACTTCTCTCCTCTCTGACCCTCCTGCTTCCCTCCTATGAAAACACCTTGTGATTATAGTAGGCCCACCTAGATAATCCAGGATAATCACCTCACCTAGACATCCTTAACTTCATCACTCCTTTTTGCCATCTAAGGTAACAAGTTCCGGAGATTCGCAAACGTCTTTGGGGGCCGTTATTCTGCCTACCACACTGTACATTCCACTTTACCTGGGAAAGTTCCACTGTATGCCTGTTGTTTCGGTGAAATGTTAATATAGCCCCTTTCATTCTCAAAAGTGTCTCCATTTGAACAAAGAAATTATATGAACACCCTACTTACCTAGTGCTTCCCAATCTTTTTCACATCATAACATGAAGGAAATAACATTTGGTAGCTCCTTGGGATCAAAGGACAGGCTGTTCTTAACTAGAGATTAAAAAAAAAAAAACACCTCAGGTGCTCTAGCTACCTCAGGACCCACCTGGCACTCGGCACCCCCTACCTCATTTATGGTACCCCACTGACCACTGCACATGATTGGGAAAGCCTTCCGTATGTTAAAGCAATGTAATATGTTTAAAGCCTCTTCTTTTGGTGAGCTTCTGTGTCAGTAGCATTTTGTTCCAAGAAGAGGAGTGTACCTGGCTCTCATACATGTGCTCTGACACTCCTGTCATTGTGATCCTGTCTGCAGGTTGTCAGGCGGAAGGTACTCTCTGGCATCCTTTGAGATATGCTCTGCAGGTCTCTGTCCCTGCAAAATTCACCATCTCTCATGCACTCTCCCAGGCGCCAGAGTCCTAGCACTGGTAGCAGAGCCGTTCTGTTTAGTCGCAGGACAGGATCTTGAACTACTTGCAACATTTTTTCTGAGTCCTCAGAGTGAATGTATCTATTACCTTTGTCATGTTTTTTTCTTTAAACATACTTCATTGATCACAAATATACTATTGATATAATGTTTCATTCTGTATCAGTTCATTCTCACACTGTGTTAGTTTGTTCTCACGCTGTATTGGTTCATTCTCACACTGCTATACTACCTGAGGCTGGGTAATTTATGAAGAAAGGAGGTTTAATTGATTCACAGTTCCACGTGGCTGGGAGGTCTCAGGAAACTTAGAATCATGGCAGAAGGGGAAGGGGAAGCAGGCATGTCTTACGTGGCAGCAGGAGAGAGAGAGAGAGTACAGGGGAAACTGCTCCTTTTAAACTATCAGATCTCCTGAGAACTCTCCTGCTATCACAATTCCCCTGCCCATGATCCAGTCACCTGCCACCCAGACCCCTCCCTTGACACATGAGGATTACAATGAGATGAGATTTGGGCAGAGACACAAAGCCAAACCATATTATATCATAATTACCTCCTTTCAAGTTATCAAAAATCACAGTAAGAAATAAACAATTTTTTTTAAAAAGAAGGGAATAGCTGGGCATGGTGGCTCACACCTGTAATCCCAGCACTTTGGGAGGCCGAGGCAGGCAGATCAGGAGGTCAAGAGATCAAGACCATCCTGGCCAACATGGTGAAACCCCATCTCTACTAAAAATACAAAAATTAGCCAGGCATGGCGGCGTGTACCTGTAGTCCCAGCTACTTGGGAAGCTGAGGCAGGATAATTGGATAATTGCTTGAACCCGGGAGGTGGGAGCTGCAGTGAGCTGAGATTGCACCACTGCACTCCAGACTGGGCAACAGAGCAAGACTCCATCTAAAAAAAAAAAGAAAGAAAGAAAGAAAGAAGGAAAGAAGGAAAGAAAGGGAAAGGAAAGGAAAGGGAAGGAAAAGAAAAGAAAGGAAAGAAAAGAAAAGAAAAAAGAAAAGAAAAGAAAGAAAAGAAAAGAAAAGAAAAGAAAAGAAAACTGTGTAAAACAATAGCTTGGCCTCCAGGCACATTGCAGTGGTGTTGATCTAGCCCCAGCACTTTTCCCTTGTGCTTGAGCTGATGTTTTCTTGCTTCAGTGGCTGCTTTTCATTTGTTCCACTCCAGTGCTAATTTACTTTATGGGAGACACTCTCCTAAGTCACCAGCCTGTCGTATCCTGACGGTGTTTAGCCTTCTTGAGAGCAATTTTATTTTTTCCAATTTCCATTCCAAAGTTAAGGAACTTTCAAATTCATCTTTCAGCCCTTGTGCCACTTAATGAATTCTTGAATTTTGTTGTGGTTGGGTGGCCAAATATTGAAATCATAATGCTGATGAGTGCTAATACCACAGCAAAGAATTACCCAGATCTCCCACAGGAGTTCCAGGAATGTAAATAACGGCATTGCTCTCTGTGTACTGACAAAAGTCGTTGGGCCTTTTGTATCCCAGCTGAAGTGGCCACTATGTGGCTGTAACAGAGTAGCACAGTTTACAGTGTAGCAGGTGACACTCACTGCAGCTAGGGGATGGGGCACCAGCTCTGGTAAAGGAGGTACAGAAAGGGTACCTACAGCACCTCCTATATGCCTCATAGGGCTGCCATGACGATTGACTCAATTAATCAATAAGAAACTAGCACAGTTCCTGGCACATTGTAAGCACATGATTTTTTATTTTTGTTTTTTTGTTTTTTTAAGATACAAACCCTGAGAATTTTAGAGCTAGAAGTGACTGTAGGGGGCGGTGCTCTTAGCAAAGAAAGGCTTGAGAGTAGTGCAATCAGTCACAGAATGTTCACAAGGATGGATCAGGGACCCAAGCGGTCTAAAAAAGAGAGATGGAGAAGGAAAGGGGACACTGGGTAGGGTTCCTATGACATTTCAGGGGCTAGTACCCTTGAGGGCTCAAGATGGGTAGAGTGGTAAAATAAAATGGAAGTTACATTCCTCAAGACTATTGCATGCAAAAGGATTAATTACCCTACTATCTCTCAGCATCATAAGCTCTCATGTTATATGTAGAGTCTTTAAGTGCCTGATCTCATCTGATCTTCCAACAATGCAGGGATGGAGGGTTTTCAATCTCACTTTCCCGACAATGAAACCAAATGGAGATCAAAAGTCTTGCCCAGGTCACCCAGCTGGGAAGTAAGGGGAAAAAAAGCCTTCAAATTACTTTCTACCACTCAGCAGAAAGGTGCTAGACTAATAAGTTACTACCAGGGGCTCCCCACACAACATATTAGCACATGGCTGAAGCAGGTGCCTTCAGAAGCTTGTCCTTTAGGGCAGTGGTTCTATAGCATGAGGGAGCATCAGAATCTTGTAGAGAGCTTATCAAAATGCAGGTTGCTGTCCCCCCACACACCCAGGGTTTCTGATGCAGTAGGTGTAGAGTAGGACCCAGAATTTGCATTTCTGCAAATTCCCAAATGATGCTGACAGTGCCGGTCCAGGGACTACACTTTGAGAAGCACTGGCACAATGGTTAAAATGGAATGCATGCTAGTGAGGTGCAGTGGTATGCACCTGCAGTCCCAACTACTCGGGAGGCTGAGGTGGAAGATCACTTGAGCCCAGGAGTTTGAGGCCGTAGTGTGCTATGATCACTCCAGTCTGGGCAACATAGGAAAAACAAAAGACAGTAAAACAGAGTGCATATTCTAAAGCAAAGTTTTTAATAGTATGCGCTATAAGCAAGAGGTTATATTTAATGTAAGTATGTTAATATACATCAGAGCTTCTAAGAGGACCTATGAAAAACAGTTCTAAGCTGGGCACAGTGGCTCACGCCTGTAATCCCAGCACTTTGGGAGGCTGAGGCAGACAGATTACGAGGTCAGGAGTTCAAGACCAGTCTGACCAACATAGTGAAACCCTATCTCTATTAAAAATACAAAAATAATTAGCCAGGCGTGGTGACGCATGCGTGTAATCCCAGCTACTCAGGAGGCTGAGGCAGGAGAATCTCTTGAACCCGGGAGGCAGAAGTTGCAGTGAGCCAAGATTGCACCACTGCACTCCAGCCTGGGTGACAGAGACTCTGTCTCAAAAAAAAGAAAAGAAAAGACAGATCTGCATATATTGAAAGTGGAGGAGCCGGGTGGGAGTAGAATGGGGAGAAATGGGAACATTGTGAAGAGTAAAAGTCTTAAGCAAAACAGTAAGTACCGGTATTTATGATTTTAAATTTAAATACCATAAACCTGTACATTTCTATCATATATATTTCTGTCATTGCATAATATAGGGTTTGGAGAACAATACTCACATGTTGGCACCTGTAAACCTTTGGAGAGGGGACTGAATTTGGGGAAAGGGGATTTTCAATTTGTATGTTTCTATATTGTCTAACTTTTAAGAATATATTAACTTATTACTTATATAATTTTTTACTGAACATTTTAATGGCTTTATTAAGGTATAATTTACATACAATAAACTGCATGTATTTAAAGCCTGTAACTTGAAATGCTTTAAAATATGTACTCACCTGTGAAATCATCACCACAATCAAGATGAACAAATTTGTCCCCTTGAAAATTTCCTCACGCCCCTTTATAATCACCCTTTCTCATGTCTCTCCTCTCCATTCCCAGACAATGATATATAAATGAAATATTTTTCCTGATGTCTTTTGCTTAGCATAATTATTTTATGATTTATCCATGTATAATTATTTTGAGATTTATCCATTTTGTAGCTGTATTAATAGTTTATTATTTTTTGGTTAAGTACATAATTTTTGTTTTAAAATTATTTTTCAAATAAATGTTTTTATATATATTTAGTATTTACAACATGATATTATGGGATACATATAGATAGTAAAATGGTAACTATAGTGAAGTGAATTATCATCTCCATCATTTCACATAGCTATGCATCATTTTGGGTTTCTTTTTTTGTGTCAAGAGCAGCTAAAATTTACTCATTTCACAGGAATTTTAAATACAGTGCAATTTTTTTGTCTTTAAAATTTTATTTTTTAATTGACATAACTATACATATTTATGAGGTACACAGTGATGCCTACAATGTATAGTGCTTACATCAGGGTGACTAATATATCCATCATCTGAAACACTTATTTCTTTGTGTTCAGAACATTCAATACCCTCCTTCTAGTAATTTGAAAATACATGCTATATTACTGTTACCTATGCTCATCCTACAGAGCTATAGAACACTAGAACTGATTCCTATCTAGCTGTAATTTTGTATCCTTCAACAAATCTCTCCCTGTCCCTTCCCTCCACCCTGCTCAGCTACTAGTAACCTCTGTTCTACTCTTTGTACAATACAATTGTATAACCTATAGTCTTCATGTTGTCCCTTTGATCTTTAGACTTGTGGATCCTACATATCTGCTACTCTGTATCCTCTCAGCTGCATTTCTGCATTTCTTCCCTCCAACACCGGGCCCTGGTCATCACTGTTTGATTATCTCTGCGTATTTGACTTGAAAAGAAAGATTCCACATATAAATGAGATCATGCAATATTTTTTCTTTCTGTGTCTGGCTTATTTCATTTAGCATAATGTCCTCCAGTTTCATCCATATTGTAGCAAATGGCAGAATTCCCTTCTTTTTATTTACTTATTTATTTTCTTTCTTTAAAGCAATTAATTCAAGAAAAAAATGTGTTTATATATTTTTTAAATATATATATATTTATATACATATGTTTATTTATTTATTTATTTATTTATTTATTTAAGATGGCGTTTCATTCTTGTTGCCCAGGCTGGAGTGAAATGGTGCAATCTCAGCTCACTGCAACCTCCGCCTCCTGGGTTCAAGTTATTCTACTGTCTCAGCCTCCCGAGTAGCTGGGATTACAGGCATCTGCCACCATGCCCAGCTAATTTTTTGTATATTTAGTAGAGACTGGGTTTCACCATGTTGACCAGGCTGGTCTCGAACTCCTGACCTCAGGTGATCCACCCACCTTGGCCTCCCAAAGTGCTGGGATTACAGGCATGAGCCACCATGCCTGGCCCCCTTTTTTTTTATGTTTGTATATATACCACAGTTTCTTTATCCATTCCACTGTCAATAGACACTTAGGTTATTACTATATCTTGGTTATTATGAATAACACTACTATGAATATTGGAGTGCAGATATCTTTATAAGGTGGTGATTTCATTTCCTTCTAGTATATGCCCAGAAAGGGGGGTCATATGGTAGTTCTATTTTTAATTTCTTTAGAAACCTTTATATTGTTTTCTGTAATGGCTGCAGCAATCTACAGTCCCACCAACAGTGTACTAGAATTCCCTTTTCTCCACATCCTTACCAATATTTGTTGTCTTTTGACTTTTTGATAATAGCCAACCTAATATGTGTAAGGTAGTATCTAATACTGGTTTTGATTTGCATTCTCCCTGATGATTAATGATGTTGAACATTTTTTCATATACTTGCTGAGCATTTTTATTTCTTCTCTGGAGAAATGTTTATTCGGGTCCTTTGCCCATTTTTAAATTGGGTTGTTTTCTACTGCTGAGTTATATAAGTTCTTGATAAATTTTGGATATTAATCCCTTATTAGACATATGGTTTGCATAGACGTTTTCCAATTCATAGGCTGCTGTTTCACTTTGTTGTTTGATTCCTTTGCTGTACAGAAGCTTTTTAGTTTGATGTAGTCCTATTTATTTATTTTTGCTTTTGTAACCTGACCTTTTGGTCTGATATCCAAAAATTCATTGCCAAGGCCAATGTCCAGGAGCTTTTCCCTTATGTTCTCTTCTAGGAATTTTATAGTTTCGGATCTTACATTTAGGTCTTTTATCCATTTTGAGTTGATTTTTGTGTACAGTGTAATATAAATATCCAATTCCATTCTTTCTCACATAAAAACCAGCTTTCTCAGTCCCATTTATTGAAGAGACTATCTTTTCCCCATTGTGTTATCTTGATGCCTTTCTTGAAAATTAGTTGACCATATATGTTTGCATTATTTCTAGGCTCTCTATTGTGTTCCATTGGTCTATTATATCTGTTTTTGTGCCCGTACTATACTGTTTGGATCACTATATCTTTGTAACATAATCTTGAATTATGTTACAGGAAGTGTGATGCACCCAGTTTGTTATTCTTTCTCAGAATTGTCTTGGCTATTCAGGGGTTTTTGTGATCTCATGCAAATTTTAGGGTTATTTTTTATATCTCAGTAAAGAATGCCATTGGGATTTTGATAGGGATTGCATTAAATCTGTATATTGCTTTGGGTATGGACATTTTAACAATGTTAATTCTTCTGGTCCATGTGCATGGGATAGCTTTCCATTTACCTGTGTCTTCTTCAATTTGTTTAATCATTGTTTTGTAGTTATCAGTGTACACACTATTCATGTCCTTGGTTAAATTGATTCTCAAGTGTTTTTTAATGCTATCTCAAATAAAATTGTTCTCTTAATTTCTTTTTGAGGTAGGTAATTATTTGTGTATAAAAATATTACTGATTTTTATAATTTTTTTTTTGAGATGGAGTTTCACTCTGTCACCGAGGCTGGAGTGGTGTGATCTTGGCTCACTGCAACCTCCGCCTCCCAGGTTCAAGCAATTCTCCTGCCTCGGCCTCCCAAGTAGCTGGGACTACAGGTGTACGCCACCATGCTGGGTTAATTTTTGTATTTTTAGTAGAGACGGGGTTTCACCATGTTGGCCAGGCTGCTCTTGAACTCCTGACCTCAGGTGACCCACCCTCACTCTTGGCCTCCCAAAGTGCTAGGATTACAGGCGTGAGCCACAGCTCCCAGTCATGTATGTTGATTTTTATATCCTGCAAATTTACTAAAATCATTAATTTAACAGTATTTTTTTTTAATCTTTTGGGTTTTCTACATATAGGATCATGTCATCTGCAGATAAAGATAATGTTACTTTTTTCTTTCTGATTTGGATGGCTTTCTTTCTTTTTCTTTTTTGGCTGATTGCTCTTGCTAGTACTTCCGGTCCTATGTTGAATAGCAATGGTGAGGGTGGGTAACCTTGACTCGTACTCGATCTTGGTGGAAAAGCTTTCAGTTTTTCCCCATTAATTAAAATGTTAGCTGTGCGTTTTTCACAAGTGATCTTTATTATGTTGAGGAACGTTCTTTCTATACCTAAACTATTGAGAATTTTTTATCAAGAAGGTATGTCGGGGTGGGGGCTAGGGAAAGAAAGGATGTGGAGTTTGTCAAATGCTTTGCCAGGTCAATTGAGATACCCATGTAGTCTTCATTTTTCATTCTGTTAATGTGATTTATTATATTGCTTGATTAGTATATGTTAAACCAGCCTTGTCTGCCTGGGATAAATCCCACTTGGTCATGATGTATAATTTTTTTTATTGTTGTTGAATTCTGTTTGCAAATATTTTATTGAGATTTTTGTACCAGTGTGCATTAGCGAAATCAGTCTGTAATCTTCTTTTGTTATAGTGTTTTTCTCTGGCTTAGGTATCAAGGTAATGCTGGCCTCATAAAATGTGTTTGGAAGTACTCCCTCTAGCTCCATGTTTTTTGGAAGAGTTTAGTAAGTATTGGTAATCTTCTTTGAATGTTTGTAGAAGTCAGCTGTGAAGCCATCTGGTCTTTCAGGGAAACTTCAACAGAAAGCCAGAAAGTCAAATAGTCCCTGTTACATCTTCAATCTCTTTATTTATTATTAGTCTGTTTGATCTTTCCATTTCTTCCTGATTTCAATCTTGGTAGGTTGTATTTTTCTAGGGATTTCTCCATTTCCTCTGGGTTATCCAATTTGTTGGCAAATAATTATTCATAATAGCCCCATATGATTCTTTCTATTTCTGAAGCATCGGTTGTGGTGTCTTCACTTTCGTTTTTTATTTAATTACAGACTTCTTTTTTACTTAGACTAGCTAAGGGTACGCCAATTTTATTTTTTCCAAAAAATAAACTCTTAGTTTTATTGATTTTGTCTATGTTTTTTTCTGTTGTCTATTTGATTTATTTTTGTTCTGCTCTTTATTTCTTTCCTTCTGCTAACTTTGGGTTTTGTGAGCTCTTCTTTTTCCAGTTTCTTGAGGTGTAATGTTAAACTATTTAATTGGTGTTTTTCTTCTTTTTTAATGTAGGCATTTATTGCTTCAAACTTCTCTCTTAGAACGACTTTTGCTGCATTCTGTAAGCTTTAATATATTATGTTTCCATTGTCAATTGTCTGAGAATATTTTTTAAATTTCTCTTTTGATTTCATCTTTGACCTATTGGTTGTTTAGAAGCATGGGACCGGGTGTGGTGGCTCACACCTGTAATCCCAGCACTTTGGGAAGCCGAGGTGGGCAGATCATCTGAGGACAGGAGTTTGAGATCAGCCTGACCAACATGGTGAAACCTTGTGTCTACTAAAAATACAAAATTAGCCGGGCATGGTGGCACATGCCTGTAATCCCAGCTACTTGGGAGGGTGAGACAAAAGAACTGCTTGAATCCAGCAGGCAGAGGTTCCAGTGAGCTGAGATTGTGCCATTGCACTCCAGACTAGGCAACAAGAGTGAAACTCCATCTTAAAGAAAAAAAAGCATGTTGTTTAATTTCCACATATTTGTGAATTTTCCAAGATTCTTCCTGTTATTGATTTCTAGCTTCATACCATTTTGGTCTGAAAGAATATTAATATGATTTCAATCTTCTTAAATTTAAGGCTTGTTTTCTGGACTAGCATATGGTCCATTCTAGAGAATGTTCCAAGTGTGTTAGAGAAAAATGTGTATTCTGTTTCTGTTGGATGAAAAGTTCTGTATATATCTGTTAGGTTCATTTGGTTTAAAGTGCAATTCATGTTCAGCATTTCCTTATTTTCTCTCTAGCTGCTCTATCCATTGTGGAAAGTGGGATATTGACTTTCCTACTATTACTGTGTTGTTATCTATTTCTCCCTTCATCGCCATTAATATTAGTTGTATGTATTTAGGTGCTCCAATGTTGCATGCATATGTATTTATGATTGTGTCCTCTTGATGAATTGACCCCTTTATCATTAAACAATGATCTTCTCTGTCTCTTGTGACAGTTTTGACTTGAGGTCTATTTGTTACATATTTGTTAAAGGAAGAATCTGTAACAAGGAGATAAAAGGAGAAGCCTAGATATATAACACTGAAATGTTGCCATCCATTTAAAAATGTCACTTTAAAAATTTAAATGTATTCAAACATAGTGTCGCCTTACCCCACAGTTCCACTTCCAGTAGCAACCACAGATGAGAGTTTGTGTATGCGTCTAAAAATTTGACTAGAAGATTTTTTAAAAATATGCATATTTATTATAAAAGCAATATAAACCCATCGAGATGTGTAAAAGAAAATACAGCCAGTGTTCAAATTAGCAATGTTTCACAAACCCACAACTCAAGGGACAGTGTTCTACGGGATTCCGCCCCATGCCCAAGATCAATGCCCCGTTCAGTTCCTACTCGCGGTCTCCAGCGCCCAGGAACACAGTCCTCCCAGCAGTGGCAGTAATAGGTCGCCAGGTGGTGCTGTGGAGCAGAGCGCCGGCGCTCAGTGAGAAAAAAGGAGCGGCGCAAAGAAGCACGTGATCTCAGCCTCTGGCGGGGGCGCCGGGCTCACGTGACGAGGCCCGGAAGCGGCTGCCGGGGCAGCAAAGGAGGATGGCGAGGGGCTGGTGCTGAAGCCGGGAGAGGTGGGCTGTGCTGAAGCCAGAGCCGGAGCCTGGGCTGGGGCCGGAAGCCGAGCCGTGAGTTCCTCCACTGACGAGCTCCGGCTGGCGGCGCTCGCCGCCTGGGGCAGGACCCACCTCGCCTTCCTCCCGGCGTTGCAGATGCTCCAGGTCAGGCACCGGACGCGCCCGGGCTGCGGGTCCGCGACTCCTCGGCGTCCCCGGGCCGCAGCTGCGGTACGACGCGGGCACCCCTCTGTGAACTGGGCGAAGTGGAGATCCCGGCCCCTCGCGCTATGTTTCTTGACCTCGTGGGGTTGGGGTCTCACCTTCCTATTTGACAGGTGTGGGAAACTGGGGTAGAGGGTGAAGATAACCCAAACGACCATCTAGGGCGTCTTTCACGCCTCCTAAAGGGCCCCAGCTGTTTCCAGCAAATGTCTTGTCCGCTGCGGGAGCCCTGCTGGAGACTGGCTAATAATAGGTCTTTGGGTCAGAATTGCAAGGACCCTGGGAAGTCGTCTGGTGCAACTCCCTCCTAGGACAGTTGGAGAAACCTAGCCCTTACTCCAGGAAGGGGTAAGGGCGTGCCTAAGGTCACCCAGCGAGTTAACCTGCGCCTGGAATGCAAATGCTCCTAAGCTTCAGCAGCTGTTTGCTTTTCACCACACTGCCTCCTGCGGGAAACTTGACGTGTGAAAAGGCACCCCTTTCTGTCCCTTTCTCTTTTAGTCCACTCCCTTTTTAGCTGTCTGCATTTTCCACCGCTGGGGTTCGGTTGGCTCTGGGTGTGGTTCCCTGTTTGTTCATTATTTTTCTGCAAGCTCATCCTTCTGTAGGTTTGGTTTCTAACCGTCCTGGATTCTATGTAAGTCATACCGAAATATGAAATATGAATCGGAGTGTGCTTCTGGGAAGATAGGCGGCTGAGCTGAGGTTGTGGACATCAGAGCCCTGACATTAACTTGAAGAATGTGAAGACTTTGCTTTATTTTTTCTGTAACTTGTCAGATTTGGGGTTGCTCATCTGGATGGACGTTTTGCAGTTATTTGAATTTTGCTGAAGATAGCATCATAGCGCAATGGACAGAACAGAGATTGAGGAATCAGGAGATTTTGTCCTAGCTCTGCCGCTTACCTGGCAAACTTAGGTGACTTGGATTTAGGTTTCTCAGTCTAGACAATGATGGAATTGAATCCTTAACGACCCCTTCTGCTGTGATCTGCAGGCTGTGCATCTAGGTTTGGTTTTTTGTTTGTTTTTTAATAGAGATGAAGTCTCAGTATGTTGCCCAGGCTGATCTCAAACTCCTGATCTCAAGTGATCCTCCCATCTTGGCCTCCCAAAATATTGAGATTACAGGTGTGAGCCAGTCTCCCTGACCAGTGTCTGTTTGTTTTTTTATTCAGAGAAATTTTTCCCCCTGTGTACACTAAGTATTAGCCTTTCAACAAGACAATCCAGTTGTCTAGGAAGCAGTTTTTTCTGCTTATTCCTATGTTGCCATAAAATTCTCCTCCTCTTTCTTGTTATCTCTGTATTATGTCTAAGCTAAATATTAACAGCCGAAAATGATTTTTAACTGTCTTTTATTGTTTTAAACATTATCAGGGCCCTCTTTTGACTCTTGTCTAGAGCCTTGTTTACAGTAATTAACTTACTTGTACATTTACAACATGTTTTCTTTAAAGATGTTATTGAAGTCAAGTAGAAAGGGACACAAACGGCTCTGTCATTCACTTTGTGTTTGAGACTCAGAGGTTGTCTGGGGTTTGAGGCTATGCGCAGCGGAGGCTGTGCTGGTAACAGCATTTAAGCCTCTCTCTTTGTTTTCTGATTGTGTCATTTATAATTGCCTGCTCTGAAGTCCTTGTTTTCCCTTTAAGGCATGTAGCTGTTCATTCAGCTTCCTCCTGTGGCAGTTTGAAGTTCTCAGAGCTGTCTCTGTTTCAAAGACAGTGTAAGCAAGAGGGATTCCATTTATTTTGTAACATTCTGGAGATTACAGCTGGGACCAATAGAAGAAAGTGCCATAAGGGAAGGGTGTTTGGTAAGTGTAAAAACTTTCAAAGAATTAGTGGTCTCCCGTATTAGAACACTGAGCGTGGAGTTCCCTGTCACTGGAGGTAATCATCTCTGGGCAATTACTTTGGGGGTGTTGTGGATGAAATTAGATTGTTGGGTAGAGGGTTGGACAACATAAAGTTTTAAGTTTTCTTTAAACTCAGAGTCTGTGACATTCTAGGACTGGACTTACTAGCATGTGGACTGGATGGAGCAGATGTCCACTCTTGTGACTACTTTGTTTCTATTTATTCCTTTGTGTCGGGTAACTATTCTCATGTTAAGTACTCCTGCTTTTTCTTTTCATATATATATATATATATATATATATATTATTTTTTTAATTGCACTTTAGGTTCTGGGGTACAGGTGAAGAACATGCAGGATTGTTGCATAGGTACATACATGGCAATGTGGTTTTCTGCCTCCATCCCCATCACCTATATCTAGCATTTCTCCCCATTTTATCCCTCCCTACCCACCACTGTCCCTCCCCTAGTCCCCCTCCACAGACCTCAGTGTGTGATGCTCCCCTCCCTGTGTCCATGTGTTCTCATTGTTCAACACCCACCTATGAGTGAGAACATGTGGTGTTTCATTTTCTGTTCTTGTATCAGTTTGCTGAGAATGATGGTTTCCAAGTTCATCCATGTCCCTACAAAGGGTACGAACTCATCGTTTTTTATGGCTGCATAGTATTCCATGGTGTATATGTGCCACATTTTCCCTGTCCAGTCTATCATCGTTTTCTTCTTAAAGGGAGTTTGTTTTATTCTGGTTTGGTGTGATGTTTTTTGTTTGCTAGGGTTTCCATTATAAAATACTATGGAATGTGTGGCTTAAATGATAGGAAATTATTCTCTCACAGTTCTAAAGTCCAGAAGTCCAAGATCAGAATATTGGCAGGTTTGATTTCTCCTGAGGCCTTTTTCCTTAGCTTGCAGGTGTCCCATATGGCCTATTCTCTGTGTGCAAATATCCCTCATGTCTATTCCTTTTCTTATAAAGACACGAGTCATATATTTGACTAGGGCTTGCTCATTTAACCTTAATTATCACTTTAAAGCCACTATATCCAGATACTATCAAATTCCAAGATACTGGAGGTTAGGACTTCAACATATGAATTGGGGAAAGCATGTGTGTCACAGTTTAGTCCATATCATTTGATTTGTTTAGACTGTTGTTAAAATTTAATTCTGTCTGTTTCTTTCACTCTAGGGCAGACAATCTCTTAGAACTCACTCTTTTCTTAAGAGATTTTTAATTAAAAAATAAACTGTCTTGCTTTATCCTTCTTGCATTTTATACTCTGTATGTAGTAGCATTTTTCTAGCTTCAAAATGTCAGTATTCTAGTTGATCTGAACTTATTGTTCAACTCTGGATCAAGAAATGAATAACACCATAATCATATTTTCATATCATATATACAAAATTATTTTTGTTTCTGTAAAATAAATTTAAATTAATTGTGAAAAAAGGTATATTTACCAAATACAGATTGCATGCACTAAGGTTAACACCGAGAGAGTAAGAAAATAAGAAAAATAATGGAGTAGAAATTACAGTAAAAGTGATATTACTATCAGCAACCAGAATACTATTGAAGCAAAGCGCAAACTGTCTAAATGAAACAAAACTGAGCAAAACAAAGTTCAGTGAACTATGGCACATTTCCCGTTCTTGGAACTGTAGTGAAATCTGGTATTCAGCTCCAATAAAGTAATTCAGACATTTATTACTACCATATTTTCTGGGTAAAACTTGTTAGTCTCTTTAATTATCAATATTAGATATTGCTACAGCCTAAATATTTACAATTCCCTCCAAATTCATATGTTGAACTTTGAATCTGTAAAATGACATTAAGAGGTGGTACCTTTGAGAGGTAATTAGATCATAAAGGTAGAATCCTTATGAATAAAAGTAATGTTCTTATAAAAGAGGCTCAAGGGAGCTTTTTGCCCCTTGTCCCAAGTGAAAATGCAGTTAGAATGCTACATATGAAGCAGGAAATGGACCCTCATCAGACACCAAATCTGTTGGCACCTTGATCTTGGACTTCTTAGCCTCCAGAACAAGAAGAAATAAATTTCTACTGTTAATGAGCCACCCAGTCTGTGTTTAGTTTTTCTTATAGCAGCCTAATGGACTGAGTCAGATATTATTAAGTGCTCTATGTTGTGCCACCTTGTTTATGCAATATTAGAATCTCCAATCTGTAGCTGAGAATCAGCATCCAGAGACTTGACCAGAGCAAGTAACTTGTCCAAAGTTACTTGGTCCCAGAGCTGGGATTTCTTGATACTTCATTCTAAAACCCTGTTGCTTTCTTTGACATTCTCTGACACATGCTAAGGGGAGAGAAAACAGATAAAGGCCACCATAATGGGTATGAAGTAGTGCTGATGAATCTCTGCCATGTGCCTATGTGCCCAAGGGTCTATTTATGGAAAGCAATAGGAGATCCATGGAAATAAAAAGACTATATATGTGTGTGCATGTATGTGTGTATATACATATATATGAACTTATATTGAACATTCACTTTTATCACACACACACACAGAGCAATAAATTTTCATGAGCAATTGGGTTTTGCCATCTGTCATTTGGTATCAGCCAAAAGCTGCCCTGGGAAGACATTTAGGCAAACCTAATACAGCATTAAATCCACAGTCACTACGACATCTATACTTATGGGGTCCTGAATTGCAGCACCTTTAGATCCAGAAATCACAGTTATGACCATTTTTTCCCATAACCTGAAGATGGACAATAAGAGTGAAATGAAAGTTGATGGTTTGAACCATAAAACTTTAACTTTTTATTTCATTGGCAGCATATAGCCAGACTCACAAACTATAGTTCATTCTTTAAATTCAAATTGACTCTTAGAAAAAGGCTTCACCCGCTGGGCGCGGTGGCTCACGCCTGTAATCTCAGCATTTTGGGAGGTGGAGAGATTAAGACCATCCTGGCCAACATAGTGAAACCTCATCTTTACTAAAAATACAAAAAATTTATGGGCATGGTGGTGCATGCCTGTAGTAGTCCCAGCTACTTGGGAGGCTGAGGCAGGAGAATCACTTGAACCCAGGAGGCAGAGGTTGCAATGAACCGAGATCACACCACTGCACTCCAGCCTGGAGACAAAGCAGGACTCTGTCTCAAAAAAAAAAAAAAAAAAAAAAAGGCTTTGTTAATTTATGTGGAGGACAACACCATTTATGGCAAAATAGAAGTGTTGGAATATATTGGTATACTTGATGCTAATGAGAGAAGTGGAGCTTCTAATTCTTCACCAGAGATTTTAAGCCTGATTCAGTATTATACAAATGTAAATTGCTTTCAAGGAATGTTTTATATGCTATTTTAAGAATCATATAAATACAATTTAAAGTACAACTATATGGTATTAGCACATATATGTACATATATGTGTATATATGCACACATTATTATTTTTTTTAGGTGGACTTTCTTTCTCGTTGCCCAGGCTAGAGTGCAGTGGCACCATCTCGGCTGACTGCAACTTCCGCCTCCCTGGCTCAAGCAATTCTCCTGCCTCAGCCTCCTGAGTAGCTGGGATTACAGGCGCATAACACCACACCCAGCTAATTTTTGGTATTTTTAGTAGAGATGGGGTTTCACTATGTTGGCCAGGCTTGTATCAAACTCGTGACCTCAGGTAATCCACCCACCTCAGGTTCCCAAAGTGCTGGGATTACAGGTGTGAGCCACCACACCCGGCCACACACGTTATTTTTTAAAAACAGAATACATAACAGAGTTTTACAATAAATTATCTTTGGAGTATTTTTTCTGTCATCTCTGTTCTAATCCTATGGAGAAGGAATGGTTTAATGGAAGAACAAATGGAGAATAAATGAGTTAACTGAAATATTTTCTCATTACTATGTGTTTGAAACATAATGCTTTTTAGTTTAAGGTCTGTAAGACCTTTAGGTATATAACATAAATGTGACTGTGACTACTACATAAGACAAAGAAAAGCATTAATTTACACCATGTAACTCAGTTTCCCTTATATAGAAAATCCATCACCTGAGGAGGGAAAGAGGATGCCTGAAAGCAACATGAAGGACAATTCTATGACCAAGTATTTTTAAATATACTGGTAAATATATTTCCACAATTTAAAAAAATCTGAATGTTTAAAGGAGAGGTATATCTAGGAAAGTAATGATTCCAAGACTTGAGCCCAAGCCTGGGTACAAGGATAATGTGAATCCCAAGAGAGGCTATTCTCCTAAAACTGTGTTTGTCTTTTCCAGAAATCCCTGCATAGCATGTATTTATGTGAGAGAAAATACAATGTAGAATGTATTCATTCTCCTGTAAGGGGAGATACAAAAAGCAAACTTCTGCCGTGTCTGTGGGTACAGAGAATCGGTAAACTCTGAAATCACACCATAGTCAACATGACCCTTTTTTTTTCCTTCTAACTTGTATTAGGTTGGTACAAATGTAATGGTGGTTTTTGCCATGTTCAGGGGATACATGTGCAGGCTTGTTACGTGGGTAAATTGCGTGTTGCTGGGCTTTGGTGTACAAATGATTTTGTCACCCAGGTAATAATCACAGAAGTCAATAAGATTTTCAATCTTCACCCTCTTCCCATTCTCAACCTTCAGGTAGGCTCTGTGCTTCTTGTTCTTTTTGGGTCCAAGTGTACTCAATGTTTAGCTCCCATTTATAAGTGAGAACATGTGGTATTTCGTTTTCTGTTCTTATGTTACTTTGCTTGGGATTATGGCCTCCAGCCACATCTATGTTACTAAGAAGGATGTGATTTCATTCTCTTTTATGGCTGCATAGTATTCCATGGTGTATAACACCACATTTTCTTTATCCAGCCCACCATTGATGGGCATCTGGGTTGATTCCTTATCTTTTCTGTTGTAAAAAGTACTGCAATGAGCATATGAGTGCATATGTTTTTATGGTAGAACAATTTATATTCCCTTAGGTATATACCCAGCAATGGGATTGCTGGGTTGAATGGTAGTTCTAAGTTCTTTGAGAAATCACCAGGCATGACAGACTCCAAAACCAATTGCAATACAAACAAAAATTGACAAGTGAGGTCTAATTAAGCCAAAGAGCTTCTACGCAGAAAAACATGATCCTTGAGAGCACAACACAGTTTCTCTTTTTCTTTTTCTTCCAGGAAAGAGCTAGAAGTTTAATCTAGCAAAATACAAAGCAATCCTTACCAAGACATGGCCATAAATAGACAATGCCACTGGTCATGGGGCTTTGGTTGAACTAAGCACCAATTCCATATGTTGATTATTAGAATCTGAAAAAATGTTCTATTTGGGTCTGCATTGGCTTGTTTCAGAAAGTATAAAGCAAAATCAAATCTGAGTAAAGGTAGGAGATACATGGTTTTTGTTCATGGCAGCTGATAACACACACTATAGTAAGTTGTTGATGTATCCGTTTATGTTGATAGGTCTATAGGGTCTCAAGTATATTTATGCACATTTTGAGAAATCTGAATTATTTAAAAGATATGTACTATGAAAGTGCTCTTAGTGAGGATTTATATGTGAGACAAAAGGAGGGAAAACAAATTCATTTATTTAGGGGTACGTTTATATTTTATATAGCCTAGGGTTTAAAAAATCCAGCACTATCTTTTAAGAGTAACTAGTGATTCTTATCAGTAGAGGGAAACACAGATGAGTTACTCTTGGGGCATTTATAGTTGTAAAAATTAGGGCATTCATGGACTCTTAAGATTGAACAGAACAGTGTTAGTGCAGATGAAAAAAAAAGGGATTCAGGACATTTAACCAGGCAGGCCCCATGAGTCTACAAATTAACACAACATTTAGGGGTCCTGGCTAACATTTTCTCTTTGCTTCCAACATTCAGATTCTGTTCTGCAGCATTCTCTGATGGCTGATAGAAACTCAAGGCTAAAAATAAAATTCAATTTATTATATTTTCCTACCATGGAATGAGAGTAAATCCTCAAAATAGTATCTGAGACTGAATATGACTTTTATTGTACCTAGTCTCAAGGCTTTACTAATTGGAAATGAGTCTCATTGCTATCTTGTCACTATTGGGAATCTTCACGTCCAATGAGCCTTTTACTTCCACTGAAGCAAGCACTGAAATGGTCTCTAAGGGGAAAAGATGGCTAATAATCACTGCCATTGAAAGATAAGCTTAGTTGGATTTAAATGAAAACTAAATTTCTGTATTTTCTCGTTCTAAATGCCATTCTGTCTTTCACACTCATATTTAAATCTAAGAAGCTCAAGTTGTTATTGTGTATATGTGTATTTGTGAGAAAAGCATGTCCATAATATTTTTATAAGCCCTGGAAAATTCTTTGTCTTTTAGAGTAATATGACAAATAAAACACATAGACTCAGCCAGAACATTGGCTTGACTGAAATATTACATGGTCACCCTGATGTGTGTATATTGCTTTTTACTGTGTCTACGTACTCTCACCTACTATTATAATAAACTTTCTATGGACTGTTCAAGGACATTTTCGTTCCTCAAACAAAATCTATAACACTTATGCTAAGTGAAAAACATTAGAATTTTGGATAATCAAAATTTTTAGTTGGGTAATTTTTATTTTAATCTTGGTTTTAACTGCCAGCATAAAGTTTAATCAGTTTTTAAGAAAACGTGGACTGTTTTAAGTCTTTAGAAATTCAAGATGAATGATTTTACATGTTACAAAGTGTATGTGTGGGGATAATAAGGAGAGAAACACTGAATCTTGCTTAAAGGGATGTTAAAAAGCCGTAGTTCTGTTTTTAAGTCTGACAGCTATTTAGTAATATATTGAAGATGATTGTATATTAAATTAATCTGACCTTTCACAAATTATAAAATAATGGTTTATGTTAGAAGTTAGTGAGAAAATGATTACAATACAGCATCATATAACACCATAGAGGAGAAAAATGTTGACAATCTGTAAAACATAAAACACTAACAAGCAGAACACAAGTTATTAAAATTACGTTAAAGTCTCTCAAATTTGGAGAATTAAATAAAAGACACATGTGAGAACCAATGACTCAGAAGTGAGTTGGCAAAGTTAGATTATACAAATGGAATCCAAAAAATTAGGTTAAGCATTAGCATTCAGTAGCAATCAAAATTCAAAACAGCAAGTGAGATAACTAGGCTCATACATTTATCAAAGTCTCAAAGCAGTTTAAATATATAAAATAGGCTGAGCAGGGTGGCTCACACTTATAATCTCAGCATGGAGATTGGAAGGCTGAGGCAGGATGATCATTTGAGGCCAGGAGTTCCAAACCAGCCTGGACAACATAGTGAGATCCTACTAATACACAAAATTTTATTTCAAAACCAGCCAGGTGTGGCACCTTGCACTTGTAGTCCTAGCTGCTTCAGGAGCTGAGTTGGGAGGATTGATTGAGCCCAGGAGTTTGAGGCTCCAGTGAGCTATGATTGTGCCACTACACTCTATTCTTGGTTACAAAGTGAGACCTCATATCAAATCACACACAGACACGCACACACACGTATATGTATATATACATATATATGTTTGCATATGTGTATATTTGTAGGTAATCTATGTATGTATATATTATATATGTATGTATATATACATATATGTATATAATGTATATATGTATGTATGTTTATATACGCATGCATATATATGTGTATATATACATAAATATATCTAAAATGAATGTATATTAGTAAAATCTGTTATAAATTAAAGGGGAATGAATTGATATCCAAATATAGCCTGGAAATTTAATACATTATTACTAGATTTTGAAATAAAATGAAAAAATAAGAATATAGAACATTTGAAAAATATGACCAATAAAATGTAATTAAAACATGTATCAAATTTTTGCCTATAAACAGAACATACATAATTTTCTAATATCCACAGAATATTTTATATTTGTTTTAGATTTTGCAACTATGAATATTTTAGTAAATTTTTTTAAGAGCACATGAAAAATAATCATTCTTTGACAAACTAGTATAAGTAAAAAGTTTTAAATAAAAATTTTAATAGCCTATTTAAAACAATTGTCCCCAAACAAATAATGAAGAATGAGGGCTCAGGAGATTTAGACTGAGGAGATCTTGAAAGGTATTTGTTAGTATTTATTTATCTAATTCTGTGTCTACCTAATTATGTCGGATGAATATTGGGGTTGATAGAGATATACTGGAGGATGAATAAGTACAGAAAAAAGGGAGAAGGCATTTGAGATGCTAAGCGGGTTAATAATGGCAAATTTGATTTTCCAAAACAGTAGAAGTTGATGTCTAGTAATGGCGTCATTAAAATTTTTTTTCTCTCTTTTCCCAAAGAACCTCAAGTGTTTCAGCTGTGAAGCATGTACTGTATTCTTCTGGTGGAAATTAGCATGGCCACTACATCACAACTGGATATTATCACAAAAGTAAATTGTATTACTAGTTCTGTTTAAAGATAAAGAATCAGCCATGTGCAGTTATCCTGTATCACCTCTCCTTAGTGAGATTCTACTTTCTTTTTCTTTACTATAAATAAAGTAAAAATTCACAAAGATATAGAAAATGGATGTATATATAAATGGATGGTAAAGTTAAAAAAACAGACTAAATTTTGGATGAAGAAGTGCTAAATAATCTAGCAGAAGTTATGATTCATGCCTGTTGAGGAGGATACTAGTAGAAGAGAGCTAGCTTATTCCATAAAACTAAAAGGCATGGGATACAGGCTGAAAGGATCAGGATTAAGACTATGGATACTAGTTGAAGCTTATGTTCAGGGCAAGTAAATTCCCCTTCCTCACCTTGTGTAGCCATATATTCCCCACTCTCCTTTAAAGGCGATTAGATATTTATCCCCTCTACTCTGCCATAGTTTTGGCAGTGGTTCCGATTCTCCATCCTGCAAACTTCTGTCAGATGTTGCCTCCTACACAGCTCCAAGATCTAGGCAATGGTCATACTTCCTCCTTCTCGGGCCTGCAGTTGGTAATGGCTTCTCAGCCATTGTTAGTCTCCTGCTGCTTCCCATGCTAATGTCCAAACATCTATAAATTACATTTCCATTAAACTCTCTGTGTTTAAACTCTTTGAGTGTAAATGTATTTGTCTCTGGCTGGGACCACAATTGATACATCAGAGAATAGACAAAGTCTTCAAAAACCTGTAATGTAATAATATCCTCAGAGAGAAAACAGAAGGTTATTCTTGCCAAAAAACAACAGTATCAGGAAAAACACAAAATAAAGAAAATATCCCAAAGGTCAGGACAAA
Organism: Cacajao melanocephalus; assembly: GCA_963573385.1. Classification (NCBI taxonomy): domain Eukaryota; kingdom Metazoa; phylum Chordata; class Mammalia; order Primates; family Pitheciidae; genus Cacajao; species Cacajao melanocephalus. Next base: position 49,533 of record CAUYLG010066652.1, read on the forward strand.
AGATAAAAATGTAGAAATCAATGAAAGAATTAAGAGACTAAGAAACTAGTGCTGCTGCTCGATGCCACAAAGGGCTTATGGGAATCCAGCAGAGTGGAAGATAAAAGAAAAACACTAAGCACATGCTATGGTCTAAATATTTGTGTCTTCCACAATTCATATGTTGAAATTCTAACCCTCAAGTTATTAGCATATGGCGCTTTTGAGAGGTGGTTAGGTCTTGGGGGCAGAGTCCTCATGAACAAGATTAGTACATTCATAAGAAAAGTCTGAGAGAGACTGTCCACCTTTTCCACCATGTAAAGACAGTATGAGAAGGCATCATCTATGAACCAGGAATCCTGCCCTTACCAATGACTGAATCAGCTGGTTCCTTAATCATGTAATTCCCAGCCTCCAGAACTATGACAATTCTTTTTCTATTACGTATAAGCTACCCAGTTCATGGTATTTCATTATAGCAGCCACAATGGAGTAAGACTGTACAATTTTGTGAAATTTCAGGAGACTAAAAACAGAGAAGAAACCTCGCAAGTTTCATGAGAAATGAAGAGAAATTAAAAGATATCATACATAAAGAAGTAAATATCTGAAAGTTACTAGACATTTCATAGCAACACAGGATGCTAGAAATCAATGGAGCAGTGCCTTCAAAATTCTGTGGGAAATGGTTCACATTTTGTGTATAAATTCTAAATGTAAAATTAAGTTTGAGGGTGGATGTGGCAAGACTGTCACTTTCCAAGCAACCTTTGATTCAAAAAGCTAATCTACACTATGTTCCAGCATTTTATTTCAGACAAATGAAACAAAAGAAAGAGAAAATAAGACATTCAGTAACCATTTGGCCAAATATGGAGTAGCAAAATGAAGTTTCATTGCTAGGAGTCATAAAGTAAATACTCCTGAAGAGTTTTAAAAAGATAAGCAGAATAAAATTATGCAAATATAAACAAGGACATTATTTACTGGAGAGGGTGGTGAAGTTATAAGGAAAGGTAACTATAGTATAATACTTGGCTGTGCAAAAATATCAGTCTGTGCTATTTATTATGGTTTATACTTTGCGCTTTTCAAACAATGGATCTAATTTTGGGGATGATCAAGCAAAACAGGCGGGTTGATATAAGATAGGTAATTGCTCATTCTTCATAAAAAAAGTCAGTGATAATTTTGGAACTGAATACATAAAAATAGTAAAATGCACTTATTATTTAGAAGTATGTATGTTGAAATATAGAAGAAAATTCCAAAAATATATAAGTAATTATCTCTGAAATAAAGTAGGATTTGGAGAGGATTGGTGTGTCTATCGCTCTTTAATTTTCCCATAAAAAATCCAGTGCAAAAATGCAACAAACACAATAGTTGTATGAACACACACACAAGAATAGGCAATATGTGACCAGAAGAACCACACTGGTGAAGAAGATTCTTGATGTTGGCAACCAACTACTACACTAAATGGATTGCAGCATCTTTAGTATCTGGTGGTAGGCTTGGTGGTGTCTGAAGTACATTGAGAGCCACATAGGTGTTTTTCATGAAATTATAAATTCATTTCAAACAGGAACATAGGCCTTATGGCTTCTGACACAGAAAGCACATGTTCCACAAGTCACAGGGCAGCCCTGTGTTTTCAGTTCTGCTTTTTGTGTGGCTCAGAAAAATAATAAACTTTTTAATCAAACTGCATCTATGTAGCTTCTCAGTCATGGCATCACTGGCCATGTTTATTTGAGACTAAATACCATCATGGTTAACATTCTCTCCACCTAATACAGAATTACTCTTGGTGAGAACATCAAGCATGCTCTGCCTATAACAGGTTGCTCTTGGATGTTTTATGTATGAGTCCGAGGCCCATTCTGAGGGTATAACGTTCTGTCCATATGCATTAAGAGTAAATACTTTAGTTACTTGGAGGAGTTCATATGTTCCATTATTTTAAGCTGCAAAGTGTGCGATTTTTTTATTGACCTAATTTGAAAGAATGTTTACTCATTAATAAAAATTGCTAGTCATTTTGCAGCGTTCTTCAAATCACAAGACATAAAGCTAGATGTTTTTAATTGTACTTTAGCATCTTATAAGGAAATCCTCTCAAATAAGCCTCAGGCAAATAATAAACTGTTGACATTCCCTTTGGAAAAACTTCATTTGATTGGAGTAGTATTTTTATTTCTCCTAAATATTAAAATAAAGCAAGCTGTAGTTTCTAAGCTTCAAAGAAACTATCACAGAGAGTTTTCTCTTTCCTTTTTAACATATTGGACAAAAACTGAGTTTAATGTATAAAAGGCTACTTTCAGCAAAGCTGCTCATGTGCTAATCCAAAAGAAGTTGATCTCTCCTTGGAAAGGATCCTAGAAAACTGAATTGGAAGCAGATTTTTTGGCAACTTTCGCACATGAATTTCCTCAGAGTAGTGGCAGAAATCAATGGTTTCCTTAAATAAAACACTCCAGGGACAGAAGAAATCAGAGCCTGGCTCAGTTCCTGGAATTTGTGTCTTTGCCTGTATGATCATTCCTTAGCAAGTGCTTTCAAAGTCAAATCCCTTTTTCTACATTTATAATCAAAAGGAATAAGAACTTAAACTCAGATATAAAATTCTGATGCTTAAAGTAATTCTCACCCTGGTGTTATCAAATCTTCATTTTCTAGTCTCTGATCTATGGCAGCTGAACTTATGCCAAATTAACAAGAGCAGCAGTAAACCACTCAAATTCTGAGCTTATTAAAATTATTTCATATTTTAGTGTATGTGGATGTATCTCTGCATGAGTTCTTTATAAGCCATTAGGCCTTTATTTTTCTTTGCTTATCCTCTGGTTTGTTTTGTCTTCTTTCTATTGATTACCTCATTTATTCACACTTCATTCATTCATTTATTCATTAGGCAAATCTTTATAAATACTTAATATTTATCACTCACCATAGCTAAGTGCTTAGAAATTGGAGGTTTAACTTTATTTACGCATCTTTATTTTGAACTTTTTTGAGACATTATGGTACATCTTAGTAAAATTTTCTATGTTCTATCCAGGCACATGAGTAAATTTTCCAAAATTGAAGAGAGATCCAAGATGGTGGATTAGCAACAGCTCAGGAATGTAGCTCCCAGTGAAAGTGCAGAGAGCGAGTGGACACCGCACTTTCAGACGAATTTTTGTTGCCCACAGACCGGGAGATTCCCAGCAGAGGAGCCACACGGGTTGCCAGCATGACTTTTTTGACCGGGGCGGCTGTTTTGCCAGCGCCCCGGCACGGCGCTTCTCGGTGCGGGGTATATGGGACGGGGTGCCCTGTGAGTCAGGCCCAGCTGGTCCCATCCCCACAAGGAGAAAAACAATTGGAAACGCTGAGGACCGAGAGTTTCACAGCAAGCACAGCAACCAGGAAGGTCCAGCTCTGTGGGGAAGGGGCATCTGCCAAAGGAAAACTAAGAAACAGAAAAAACTTCATCACTGGGTGGAGAGAGATCCAAGATGGCAGATTAGCAATAGCTCAGGATTGTAGCTCCCAGTGAAAGCACAGAGAGCGAGTGGACTCTGCAATTTCAGATGAATTTCTGTTGCCCACAAACTGGGAGCTACCAAGCGGAGGAGCCACACGGGTCTCCAGAGCGACTCTTTTGGCCGGCGCAGTGCTACGCTTGTTGGTGTGGAGTATACGTGACTGGGTGCCCTTTCAGTTGGGCTTAGCTGGTCCCATCTCCACAAGGAGAACAGCAATTGGAAGCGCTGAGGACTGTGAGTTTCACAGTAAGCACAGCTGAACCCAGGAAGGCCTAGCTCTGTGGGGAAAGGTTGTCCACCGAAGGAAAACTAAGAGAAATAACTTCAACACCAACAAGCCGGACGGCCATTCAGACCCAAAATGAAAGTTGGCAATTACAAAGACGACGGGTGGATAAATCCACAAAAATGGGAAGAAACCAGTGCAAAAAGGCTGAGAACACCCGAAATCAGAATGCCTCTCCTCCTACAGGGGATCGCAGCTCCTCATCAGCAAGAGAACAAGGCATGATGGAGAATGAGTG
>CAUYLG010066653.1:0-67143 GCA_963573385.1 Cacajao melanocephalus
TTTTGAGATATGTTCCTTCGTTACCTAGTTTATTGAGAGTTTTTAGCATAAAGGGCTGTTGAATTTTGTCGAAGGCCTTCTCTGCATCTATTGAGATAATCATGTGGTTTTTGTCTTTGGTTCTGTTTATGTGGTAGATTATGTTTATAGACTTGTGTATGTTAAACCAGCCTTGCATCCCCAGAATGAAGCCTACTTGATTGTGATGGATAAGCTTTTTGATGTGCTGTTGCAACTGGTTTGCCAGTATTTTATTGAAGATTTTGTAAAAAAGTTTTTTAAAAAAGTTTTTTTAAAAAAGGCTGCCAATTCCACTATATAGAAATAACTTTACTCCAAAACTCTTTCTGTACATATATACAGATGGAAGCATAGATCTATAAACTGGTGGAAGTAATTCTTAATGAGATCATATTCTAAATAAAGAATATTAAATTTAAATGTATTTGAGCTTAAGGGAAATAAAATTTTCAAGGATATAATGCTCTAAACGATTTCTCTACACTTTAAAAAAGGTAAAAAGCATTAAGAAATTGAAATCATTGAAAATCACTTCCCTTTATTTCAACATATTGATAGGAGTCCCTGCTATGGAAATATGAGGACATTGCTAGCAGAAGCTAGCAGTTATTGAGTGATTCCAATGTTCCAAGCACAAATCTAAATGCCTTATGTGTACTAAGTTATGTAATCCTTAAAGCGACCCCATAAGACAGAAACATCATTCCCGTTTTTATTGTTTGTTTTTTTCTGAGACAGTCTTACTTTGTTGCCCAGGCTGTAGTACAGTGGTGGTGTCTCAGTGCACTACAACCTCAACTTCATGGGCTCAGTTGATCCTCTCACCTCAGCCTCCCAAGTGGCTGGGACTATAGGCATATGCCACCACACTTGGCTAAATTTTTTTATTTTTTTGGTAGAGATGGGGTTTTGACATGTTGCCCTGGCTGATCTCGAACTCCTGGGCTCAATGCCCACCTCAGCCTCCCAAAGTGCCGGGATTACAAGTGTGAGACACCGCACTTGTCCTCATTTCCATTTTTTTTTTTTTTTTAAACACTAAGGTTCAGAAAGTTTACATGATTGCATAGAGCCATGTCACTAAGGTTTCAGCAAAACTAGAATTTAGATCTGGGCCCAGAACCCACTGCCTCCCTTCTCATTGGTGCCTGCATTCTCATTGATTAAACTTTTTTGTGTGTGCTGTCAAATTTGTATTATTTATATTGTTTTAGTTGCCATTGATTTTCAACCACATTAGTTTAGTATTTATTCCATGTTTAAGTGGATTTCATGCCACCCCCAGTCCTTTCATGTAGATGTCCCATTTCTGAGTTTAGTAATTTGTTTTTGTCTTTCTTTTCTCCCAATAAGAACCTATGAATCCTCTATTTCTGGAGTTCTTTCAGATTTGAAAAGGATTGTTTGAAGTTTGGACATCTTGCTTGAATATAACCTTCTTGAGCTATCTGGTTTTTTTTTTTTTTAAAGAAATTTTCTTTGTATATTTCTCCACTGTTTTAGACTGAATCATGCTGTGAAAAGGTAGACAGGGTTGGCAAGGTGGCTCACACCTATAATCCCAGCACTTTTATAAAGTTTTCTTTATCTTTAAAATATTATTTTACCAAGGTGTGGCTTTATTGTTGTTGATTATTCTGTATTAAATGTTCTTTCAAGTTTGTCTGTTTAGTTTGCTGGAATCATCTTTTATTTGAGGGTTTTTTTTTTTTTCTTTTTGGCAGTAATTCTTTGGGAACTTTTGTTGTTACAGGAACTGTGTTGACTTGTGTCAGGATGCTCCTGTTGAATTTTGGATATCTCTGTTCCATATTCTTCATTGTTTCAATCCCCACCTCCTTCTCCAATATTTTTATCTAGTGATTAACTTTATTGGTGATAATCTCAGACCTTTTTTCTATCTTAATAACTCACTTTACATTTATGTCTATTATGTTTCCAATCTATTTGCAATATCCATAATAATGTTGTTCTGCTTCTTTATGAATTCTGGTAATCTCCCATTTCTTCTCTTTCTGTTCTTTTCTTATCATACCATTTTTAGCCCTTGTTTTATTTGTTAACATAGTGGATTACCTTCTCATTTCTTTTCACCTTATTCTTGCTTGGTTAGTGTTATCCAGAACTTATCTTTGCTCTAATATATTTACTTCCTGATTCCCTTTCCACAGCCCCTAAGAGGAACTGACATTTACCATGACTTTGGTAATAGGCATATTCAGTAGGAGAATATCCTGGTCATTATAAAGCCAGTCCCACATGGCTTTCATAATGATGCGTATCAGCTGCTTCATCTGGAATGCTCCATTTGGAATATTGTAGGGAGAGTTGGGCAGTCTCCCCCAGGTAAGCAGACCTTACAGTGGTGTTTATCCAGCTCATTAGGCTGGACATTCTCTCTGTGCATTTGGAATACATATACTCATCAATGAATAACCTCCTTTGCATTTGGAATACATATACTCATCAACGGTTTAGTAGTGAGCTGTGGGTTCTTCATCAATCCAAACAAGCTTTTTCATTCTGTAGCATTTAATATTAAAGATATTATCCTTAAAGTAGTTTTTTTTACAATCCATCTAGTAAAGGTTTTTCCAGGGCTCGCTGATACCAATCTACCTAATGAAATCATCCTTTTATATTATACACTCTGGCTTTGTTACTTGATTTTGTCCTCCTCCCACATTGACTATCTTTTTGGTAACCACAGGTCTCAGAGGTAACTTTTTTTTTATATGGAGTCTTGCTCTGTCGCCCAGGCTAGAGTGCAGTGGCGCAATCTCGGCTTAATGCAACCTCCGCCTCCCGGGTTCAAGCGATTCTTCTGCTTCAGCCTCCTGAGTAGCTGGGATTACAGGTGCCCATAACTGCACCCAACTAATTTTTGTATTTTTTAGTAGAGATGGAGTTTCACCATCTTGGCCAGGCTGGTCTTGAACTCCTGACCTCAGATGATCCGCCCGCCTCATTCTCCTAAAGTGCTAGGATTACAGGTGTGAGCCACCACGCCCATCCCTCAGAGGTAACTTTTACCTTTAAGTAAGTAAATGCAGCCCAGCTGCAGCTCCTTAAGGTGAGCAACCACATGGCCACCCAGGAGTCAAGGTTTCTCATTCCTCGTCTTTTAATTTTTCTCTTTATACATTCAGTTTTCTCCATATAATTTTTTCCTTCATTTTAAAGTGACTCTTAAATAGTCTGTAAACTAGAAACAAATACACTTTTTAAGCAAAAACCACATCCTTGTGATTTAATGAACTTCACCAAAAACATCTTTCACTCTTCTACTATTTTAACTCTTAGTAATCTAAATTCCCAGTGAAAAAAACTGGGGTTATTTAATTTAACATAACCTGACTTTAAAATTTTAAATTACTGGAGAGAATTAATCTTACCAAAGATTACCAAGGTTATGTGAATTAAAAGGCATCTGAGCTAGCTTCGATCAATTTGATAAGCACTTACTTTTCTTTAAGTCAATTAATTAGAACTCTTTTTATATATAGTTTGGTAGTGAAATATCACTTCCACATGACACATATAAACATATGGATATAACAGACATACAGACTAAGGCAGTTCTAAAAGATTTTTCATTTGTTTGCTTTCAATAAATAACATATAAACATATAGATATAACAGACATACAGACTAAGTTCCAAAAGATTTTTCATTTGCTTGCTTACTTTAGATTATCAGTGAAAAACATTACAGAAACCAACAAAAGGTAAACCAGAGAGTTACTATCTCAGGCCTTTTCAAAAGAGAGAAAGAGCTGAACTTCTGAGATATGAATCTGAAGAATTTCGAAAACAAAAAGATTATAGAGTTTGCAAAATTAAAAACTTCATGCATTAAGAGTAAATCAATATTTTACTTTTTTTTTTTTATTTTTGAAACAGAGTCTTGCTTTATCACTTAGGCTGGAGTGCATCTTGGCTTATTACAACCTCTACCTCCTGGGTTCAAGCAATTCTCATGCCTCAGCCTCCCGAGTACCTTGGATTACAGACGAGCACCACCATACTCAGCTAATATTTGTATTTTAAGTAGAGATGGGGTTTCACTATGTCGGCAAGGTTGGTCTCTGACTCCTGTGACTGCCTGTCTACATCCATTCCTGTCTGGCTTAGAACATTTAATTGACTAAGTCTTTTGACTCTAAATCGCTCAGCCATAGGAGTTCCACTGAGGGACAGGATGGGCCCCAGGCAGGCCGCCATGGCACCCTGGCAACATCATGGGACAAAATTAAAATGTGGTGGCCATTGATGTTGCCTCTGGCAAATCTTGGCCAGAAAGGGTAGAATGTAAACCAAAACTAAAATTCTAGGGCCCCTTTAGCCAACTGAAAGGAGCCCTCCTCTCCACCAGGACACTCCAAAGTTAAACTGAAAAACTGGTTCAGGCTATGACAGGAAGGGAGGGTCAGACATGCCTCATGCCCTCCTCCCTTTTGGAATTCAGGAAAAGCAGACCAGCGTTTAACATCAACACAGACCTTAAGTTGGATAAGAAACATTTACCATCTATTCTCTCTGAAGCTTGCTACCTGGAGGCTTCATCTGCATGATAAAACTTTGGTCTCCACAACCTTTTATTGTAACCTAGACATTCCTTTCTATTGATAATAACCCTTTCGATCAATTGCCAATTTGAAAAATTGTAAATCTACCTATAAACATGGAAGCCCCTTCCCCCTACCTTTAAGTTGTCCTACCTTTCTGGATTGAATCAATATACATCTTTCATGTATTTGATTGATGTCCCATGTCTCCCTGAAACATGTAAAACTAGGCTATGCTTAGACCATCTTGGGCACATGTTCTCAGGATCTCCTACAGGCTGTGTCATGGAACATTGGTTGGTCACTCATATTTGGCTCAGAATAATAAGTCTCTTCAAGTAGTTTACAGAGTTTGACTCTTTATTAACAAGAGCGAGTCCCCTCTGGCTTCAGGTCAGTTCACCAAATCAATGTGTTTCCCTGAAAGTGAGTTCATCTCATAGTTAGCTTCCTCTATTGAACCAGTTTCTCCCATCATTCATTCCTACAATAAAAATAGGATGACTCAGTTTTACTACAAAAGCAATGTACTGGACATAGAGACAAATTGGAGGCATTTGTTTGACTTGATAGTACCAAAACTTGAAATTTGTACTCTTGAAAAGTCCCCTCTGAGTGTGTTGGCTCATACCTGTAATCTCAACACTTTAGGAGGGTAAGGCAGTTGAATTGCTCTAGCTCAGGAGTTTGAGACCAGCCTAAGCAACACAGAGAAACGCCTTCTTTACAAAAAATACAAAAATTAGCCAGGCATGGTCGTGTGCACCTACAGTCCCAGCTGCTCAGGAGGCTGAGGTGGGGGATCACTTGAGCCTGGGAGGTCAAGGTTGCAGGGAGCTGCAATTGCACCAGTGCACTCTAGCCTAAGTGACAGCCAGACCCTGTGTCAAAAGAAAAAAAAAAGTCCTAATATTTCAAACGCTGCTGTGATATCTTTGAGCCTCACAGGGTCCTAATGACCTAACTGTGAGTTCCTCTGCCTTTGCCAGATATTCTCCAGACCCATCAGGTCTGGCCAGTTCACTTCTTAGCTGGAGCAGTCCACACCACCTAGGCCTCAACCCAATAAGAACCAGAGCCAGCTTATCCACTTGTTACTACGAAGCCTGACTCCCACAGCCCTTGGTGGTTCAGTCTACTCTCAAGTGCAACCCCTGTGTGTCCCCGCATGGCAGGAACCATCCTCTTTTCTCTGAGCTGTGAATGTATTTGACTAACAAATTGCTGTCATTTTCATCTGTTCAGTGTTGGTTGCCACGTGTTTGGCCATCTCATACTACCTGGGGTTGAAGGACTCCTCCTTCACCAACAGATTAATAGATGATGATCAGAATAGGAGGGTGAGGAGGCTCACCACATGGCATTGGCCAACTTTGCAGCAGAATTTTGTAGTTTTTTCTTCTGACCATTTTTGTTAAGAGTATGACCTTAAGTGGCACCTGTTTCATTGTTTGGTTTAGTGTGTTTATTGGATTGATGGTTCCATTACTTAAATGTTGTGGAGAGACAGTTTCGAGGTGTAACTTTTTGTTTCAAAATTATAGGCAATCATCTTGTAGAAAAGTATAGAAGGACAATGTACAGAGGTGTTGAAGAGGAGTCGGCACCAATATCGTTATCGGACATGAACGATAAATAAGACAGCAAACTTTAAATAAGAATGACCAGCCTGGACAACATGGTGAAACCTCGTCTCTACTAAAAATACAAAAAATTAGCTACATATGGTGGTGCAAGCCTGTAAATTGCTTGAGACAGAGGTTGCAGTCAGCTGAGATCATTCCGCTATACTTCAGCCTGGGTGACACAGTGAGACCTTGAAAAAAAAAAGAACTCAGTACCACTATACCATATGATGGCATATGTCTTATTAGTTTATGATAAAGTGTTATTAGTTTATGATAGGCTAATGTTAGTGCCATAGAAGACAAACTGGAATGACTGAGTTTCAGAACAAATGCATCCCAAAGAACATGTATTTAGAGATGAACTCTACTTCTCAAGATTAAAAAATTTCTTTAGGCAGGGCATGGTAGCTCATGCCTGTAAGTCCAGCACTTTGAGAGGCTGAGGTGGGAAGATTTCCTGAAGCCAGGAGTTTGAGACCAGCCTGGACAACATACCAAAATCCCATTTCTATGAAAAATAAAAAAATTAGCCAGGTATAGTGGCATGTGCATGTGTGCCAGCGACTTGGGATGCTGAGGTGAGAGTATTGCTTGAGCCCAAGAGATCAAGGTTGCAGTGAGCTGTGATAGCACCATTGCCTCCCAGCCTAGGGAACAGAGCAAGACCCTATCTCAAAACAAAAATTGCTTTAGAATGTCTTGCTTTCTACTCCTGGAATACTCTTCAGGATCTATCTTCACATGGATCTCTGTAATATACAATCACTTTTATTATAAATGCATTTTATCTCTGCAGACTCCCTTAATTTGGCAATTACAAACACTGCTATCTTTTTACCTGTAAGTATAAAATAATCTGCTAGTCCATATGTTTGATCTTGAGTCTGACAAATTTGTAAAGTGCCATACACATCTGCCTCTGTGCTGACTGAATCAGCTGCCTTCATCTACATGGCATGACCTACTTTTACTGCTGACCTTTTTTTTTTCTTTTTAGGTAGAGTCTCTCTCCATTACCCAGGCTGGAGTGCAATGGCACAATCTAGGCTCACTGCAACCTCCACCTCCTGGATTCAAGTGATTCTTGTGTCTCAGCCTCCCAAGTAACTGGGATTACAAGCATGTACCACTATGCCTCGCTAATTTTTGTATTTTTAGTAGAGACAGGATTTCACCGTATTGCCCAGGCTGGTCTCGAACTCCTGACTTCAAGTGATCTACCTGCCTCAGCCTCCCAAAGTGCTGGGATTACAGGTGTGAGTCACCATGCTTGGCCAGTGCTGACCATTTTTAAAAGAACACTCTGATATGGTTCTTCTCTGTTTCCTTCCCCTCCTCTTCTGTTGTTTTGTCTTGTTCTGCTTCTCCTTCCTCCTCTCTTTTTCTTGCTTTCTCCATCTTCAACAGCTTGTTTTGTGCTTTTCCCTTATTATTTTAACTATACCACGTGGCCAGTAAACCTTAGAGAATATTCATTTATTCATTCATTCAGTGAAGAATAGTTTTTGATTACCTTCTGTTTCAGAAATTAAGGCAGGGACTAAGTTTATAGAGATGAAAACAACAGAATAAACCTTTAAAATGTCCAAAATATAGTAGGGAGACAAAAGAATATTGAAAGTACAATGAGTGCCATATGAATATATTCAATGATTTTATGGAGTACAGATGAGGGGCTTCTATTACATTAAAATTCACTGAAAAGTGGAATTTAATTCCTTAGGTATTCACAGGAGAGCTTTATCCATTTTGAATCAATAAAATGATCCCATCTCTTGAGAGTCTTTCCAAATGTGCTTTCTGCAGTATGTGACTCCTGTAACATGACTTGATAGAGTTATCTGTTAAATAACCTTTTATTTTTAGCACCTTTTGGACCAATGTAGTATTTATTTTTGTGATGCTGAACTGCATTGCAAGCCAAGAGGGCCAGATACACTTTTGTCATTCCCCATCCGTGATGTTCCCACATTTCCAGTTAGGCTTGTGATGATAATGTTTATTTGTTTATTTAGTTTATTTCATTTTTAGATTAAGTCTCACTCTGTCGCCCAGGCTGGAGTGCAGCAGCATGATCTCGGCTCACTGTAACCTCAGCCTCCTGGGTTCACACAATTCTTCTGCCTCAGCCTCCTGAGTAGCTGGGATTACAGGCATGTGCCACCATGCCTGGCTAATTTTTTTGTATTTTTATTAGAAATGGGGTTTCCCCATGTTGGTCAGGCTGGTTTCGAACTCCTGACCTCAGGTGATCCACCTACCTCGGCCTCCCAAAGTGCTGGGATTTCAGGTGTGAGCCATCCTGCCTGGCCAGATAATGTTTATTGTGTATTGATTTTGATCAATGAATTAAATAATCCTCTCAATAAATGAATTATCTTTTGCAGATTTAAATTTCCTTATTACTGAAAATGTAACTTAAATGGATATACCAAGAGCTGAAGCAACCTTGATCTTATAAGGAAAGAATGTCTTCATATAATTCTTTTTCCTTAAAAAGAAGACGCTACTGTAACTATCTGATAGACACTCAGAACATCTGTGTATAGTACTCTTTGCCCACTCAGTCAACTGTGAAATTATTCTATGATAATGTTGTTTAAGTTCCAGTTTTTCCAGTTTGTTGTTTTGCTTCTTACCTTGTAGACCCTACTTAATAAGGACTCTCAAGTTTGATATGTCAAAACGACTCCTCCCTATAGAAAGGGCAGATAGCTCTTACAGTAAAAGACCTTTACTGCTGTCTAGGAAGAATGATCTGTTTGAACAATTATGTAGTTAGCCATGCATACAGGTTTAATAACCATTAATCTCTCATTCATAAACTTCTTAACCTTATTCTTTTGGGTTGGAAAAATGATTTGATCTTCAGTGCCTCAAAAGGATAAGAATAATTTTGACTGCAAGAATAAATGGGTAACAACATTCCTATTATAAAGTTATTGGTCAAAACCTTCTTGGCTTAAAAAACTATTTAGGAAAAGATGCTCTAATTAGTAAGCTTGTGGCAAATACCTAAGATGATGGTGATGATGGCAACTAACATGTATGAAGCAATTACAGATGCTAAGCACATTGTTAAGAGTTTAACACGTATTATCATATCTAATACTCACATCGGCAAAAAGTTAGATACTTTCATTGTCTGTGCCTTGTGGATAAAGATACTGAGGCTTAAACAAAGTTGAATAAAGAGCCACAGGTATGCAATTAATATGTATTCTGGCTGAGAATCTAACCTTGGATTTCTGACTTTGCTGTCAAATGTTCTGTGAGTGTCCTGGGCTTCAGGAAAGAACAGCTGGAATAAGGACTAATGGGGCTGTTTTACATCTGTCTTCCCATTTCAGCTTTCTTCCAAATGGCTTCTCTCAAATTCTACTTTAATTGCTAATTTATTCATCCAGCAGTCATTTAGCGGCCACCAACTACGATCTTGGGACTGTGTTTAATACTGTGAATATAAAAGTGATTGTAAGGTGGTTCCCTCCTTCAGGCAGCTCATGGCTCAATGGGACATCTAGAAAATAATAAAGAATTGTAGAAACATCATGGGGAGGATCATGCAGGAACAAGCAAGGAGCGCTGGGCACCCACAATGGGCACAAGGGAGATTTCATGACTGTCAGGGTGACACTATGGTATGGTTTGCCTTCATTTAGAAGTTCCAAGAGATGACCAGATGTAGTAGTTCATGTTTGTAATCCCAGCACTTTGGGAGGCTGAGGCAGGTGGATCACTTGTGGCCAGGAGTTCAAGACCAGCCTGGCCAACATGGTGAAACCCTATCTCTACTAAAAATACAAAAATTAGCTGGGCATGGTGGTGGGCACCGCCAGTCTCAGCTACTTGGGAGGCTGAGGCAAGAAGATCACTTGAACCCAAGAGTTTGAGATTAGCCTGGGCAACATACTGAGATCCCATCTCTACAAGAAAACAAAACTAGCTGGGCGTAGTGGCACATGCCTATAGTCCCAGCTACCCAGGATGGTGAGGCAGGAGGATCATCTGAGCCCAGGAGAACAAGACCCTGCCTCAAACAACAGCAACAACAAAAAGGACGCAGGAATATTATCTGCTTTCTTTATTAATATAACTCATATATCAAGAATAGCATTTGGCACTTAGTATTTGAATAACTAAGTAAATGAATGTCAGTAAAATATTTAGCAGAGTCTGACTCAGAGTAAACATTCAATAAAGATGAACTTTTATCATCATTATTATTATTATTATTTTAGAGACAGGCTCTCAAGGTCTTGCTACCTTGCCCAGGATGGCTTTAAACTCCTGGGCTTAGGCTGTCCTCCTGCCTCAGCCTCCTAAGTAGCTGGGATTACAGGCTGCATCCGATTATGATTATTGCCTGATATATATTTGCATTTCAAAAGTGGCAAAGCTTTACAAGGGAAAATTCACTAACATTTGTCTTGTGTGTCCTGTTTAGTTATCTTCTGCCCATTTCCGTTTCGCCATCATTCTCAGCTATCTCACTAGTGAATACCCTAAAAGGTGTTAAGTGATTGGTTTACCTTTAACACTAGTATTTAAGAATCAAATGTCTGAACACAGAATAAATCAAGAAAAGAAGGGTGAATACTTAATTGCGTGGCTTGGAACCAGTGGTTGAAATATTGGCATCAGCAGTGGAGGTACTTTTAGAGAAGGGAAGTAACAAAACTCAGGAAAGGCTGAAGGAATTGTTTGTCAATGTTTTAAATTCTTTTTTCTCTCTCTGCACCTTTTAAATCATACCATTAACCTGCTACATTCTGACTATCACACAGCCAGATGAAGTTTTGTGTGTTTATAACATGAGCTTTTTCTATTTTGAGATATGCTTGCTTGTGTTGCCCTTAGGATAATCTTCTCAACCACCTCTTCCTGACTAGGGCAGGAAATGGCTGTAATCCTGACACAGACGTGGAGTTTGATAACTCAGAAATGTGCCTTCCTTTTAATCAAAGTCCTGATGAAGACATCCTATTAAATCATCTTCTCTTATTTAGCTTTAGTTTAAAACTTCAGAAGTGGCTCCATTGTTTTAAGTCATTAACCTAGATGTCCCTTTCGGACATAGAAATACGCATGGGCTGTCGTGAAGTTTCAAATCTAAACTGTCAATCTAGCATGGTTTTCCTTTTTGGATAAAAATTATAGGTATATTGTTTATAGAACTGGAATCTCTGAAAGAGATATAAGTAATTAGGATTTCAAAAACTTAGTGAAAAGTTTAGGTCCTCAACATATAGATCCATGTAGAACAGAAAATTTCAGAATTTATGTAAGTAACACCATATCTAGAGACTGTAGTAGCAAACTGGTAAAAACCAAATATAAAAAGTAAAATCTTAGACCCAACCAGAGAAAGACAAATTACTTGGAAGGATATAATACAAGAGATGACTGATTCTTGATTAAGAACAATGGAGGTAGACTGAGTAGACAGTAAAATAAATTTCAAAAAATCATTATAACTACCATTATAACTTAAAACAATTGCTTATAAGGTGAGAATATTCTTTAAAAATTGGTGTAATAAAGACTTTGTGATAACCAAATGCTGAGAAATCTAGCATGGTTTTGCTTCCAATGATCACATCTTCATTTTACCTATCAGTAATATTTTCTCTATGGGATACTTGTTTTTATTGACTTTTAGTGTTCTCTAAGTTATAGTTCATTTTGTTTGCTGAACACCATTGATTTGTGAGCACTGTCAAGTGCTTCTTTCCCTGACAAGCTTATAAATAGCTGCCAGAGCAAAAAGCTGTAAAAGAAAGCACAACTTTTTGAGGATGATCCCAATTTCAAATAAAGATTAAATATGTGGTAAATCAATAGTGATGAAATACTATAATAATTTTATTTCTGAAATGAACTACTATGTGAATGCATCTAAATTCATACTTAACCTATTATACGTTCATATTGTTTTAAACAATTTATATCTCTTTGCATTGATCTGCATGCTTACTCATTAAAAAACAAAAGGATGGTTAGTATTTACCTTATTAAATGATTTCTTTCTGTATTTTCTCTGTGGAATTTGTAAGTTATGTTCAAAGGGAAATAAGCTAAAATAAAATATTCTCTTCAGTTTTCCTAAACATTTCTACTGATGCTGATTTTTAAAAAATTCTTTATTTTATTTTTATAGAGATGGGGTGTTGCTATGTTGCCCAGGCTGGTCTTGAACTCCTGGGCTCAAACAATCCTGCTTCAGCCTCCCAAAGTGTTGGAATTATAGGCGTGAGCCACCATGCCCAGCCTCTACTGTTACTACTTTGAAGAGAACGGCAACACCATTTATTCAATTAACATTTTTCCCCGGTGTGAAAGTTGATATATTGGGATATTCATTTCTATTTTTTTCTTGTGTACATTTAAAAAAATTCTCAAGTGCCTTAGGGAAACAATGTATTATGTGTATGTATATATTCAATTAAAAATAAGATATATCAATTTCCTGATCAAATACTACAGTTATATGGCAATATTTTTTTCTTGTGCCTTAAGGCTTGTTGTTATTCCCATTTTTGCAGATTCAGTCTCACAGCTTCAAAGTCACAGTATCTGGCAGCAATTTAAATTATAAATGGTAACAATCATAGAGCAGAATTATCATTTCTTTGATTCTAGATATAAACTTCTCTTAACTGCTTTGGAAGACACATCATGCCACTGAGTCATGAATAACATTGTTTTACAACTAATACATATTAGTCTTTTACATAAAATTATAACTGGTAAACTTTCTCTTTTTGATTATTAACGAAAACAATACTTAGATGAAACTGAGTATTAACTGAACATGGACAAATAAAGTAGTAGAAAAATATTTTATTATTACATTTTTTCTTTTTCCTTTATGCTTTGTAAATTTTACAACTGTTATACTAATAAAAATGTACTTTCTCAGTGATGTGCTGGAGTGGGCTTGTACTGGTTCACAAGAGCTGATGGTTGTGCACCTCTTCCCATCTCCGAGTCTAGTGACATCAGGTTTATAGCTTGAAATTGGTTTTAGTGAAATTATTTAGGTTATAGGAAGTAACAAATGCAACAAATCAGGGCTCTTGTCTCTATACCTGGAGAGCTGGTTGTTATACATCTATGAGCGTACTACCTTTAGTATTGTATCCATGTTAATTTTCTGATTTTGACAATTATACTAAAGCTATATAAGGAAATATCATTGTTTTTAGTAAACACACCCTGAAATATTTAAGGACATCTACAACTTACTTTCAAGAGGTTACAGTCATGCGCCACGTAACAATGTTTTGGTCAATGATTGACTGCATGTGCAACAGTAGTCCCATAAGGTTATAATACTGTATGTTCACTGAAACTTTTCTATGTTGAGATTCATTTAGATATACAAATACGTATCATTCTGTTACAATTGCCTACGGTATTCTGTATGGTAACATGCTGTACAGGTTTGTAGCCTAGGAGTGAAACCACCTTTGCAAAGATTATGACAGTGAAAGAAGTCTAGCATGGCTGACTCCATCTTGCTTCTAACTTCACAGTCTGGCTGTTCTCGCTCATTCCTGGGAGTAGGCCAAGCTAACCATGGGGGGAATTTACAGCTTAACTTGGAAGTAAGGAAAATAATAGTCCCTCCCTAAAACTAACTTTTTCTTTGCTCAGAGACTGAAGCTGCCTTTGTAAAACTAATAAAAAGCCATGAAATTAGGATTATGGGAGGGTCCTGAGTTCTGCTAAAATGTAGGTATAGTTTCTATAATCCTTTATTGATCAGGAGTCATGTGGCCAGAGGTCACAAGATTTTTGACTTCCCCAATTGTTCTCCAATAGATAATGTCACTGTTGTAGTACCTAAGATTGGTCTTTTGAGATGTTTTTCAGATTTTTGCATTCTGGCAATTGACTGACCCCACATGGACCTGTGGCTCATGACTCAACCAGTCCTGTGGCCCCCATCCAAAGGTGGACTCAGTGCGTGAGGACAATTTCTACACCCCTCTGATTTCATCTACAACCAATCAGCATCACCCATATCCTAGCCCCCTGCCCACCAAATTATCCATAAGAACCCTAGCCTCTGAGTTCCTGGAAAGACTGATTTGGGTGATAACTACGGCTCTTCCACTTGGCAACCTCTGCATTAATTAAACTCTTTCTCTACTGTAAAACTGCAGTCTCAGTGAATTGGTTTTGTCTGTGCAGTGGGCAGGAAGAACCCACATCAGGTGATTACAGGAGCAGTAGGCTATGCCATATAGCCTAGGTGTGTAGCAGGCTATACTACCTAGATTTGTGTAAGTACACTCTGATGTTCACACAATGATGAAATCATTTTATGAGGCATTTCTCAGAAAATATCCTCATTGTTACAGGATGCATGACTATATACATTTATATGTTTGTGTGTGTGTTTGTGTATGTGTATAGTATATAGACATAGGAGAGTTATGGCAGGCAGAGACAGAGAGGGAGATAATGATAAAGCAAATGTGGTAAAATGTTAACACTTGTGGAATTTGGGTAATGGTTATCAGAAATTCTTTGTATTATTTTTGTAATTTTTCTGTAATTCTGAAATTATTTCAAAACAAAAGGTTAAAAAGAATGTCCTTGAGGGTAGGATAAAGTGCTACAAGAAACAAAGAATGAAAAAGAACAGAAAAAACCAAGAGTGCATTCTTGAAAGGTGACATAAAGTAGTGTCTAGGGGAACAGACTCTGGAGCTAGGCTGCAAAAGTCAGCTGGAGCTGGGTTCAAAAGTCAGCTCTGTGTTATTTTCTGTGGTCTTGTCCCACTAAACCTCTTTAATCTGTGTTCCTCTTTAATCTGTAAAATTGGATAATAATAATATTTATGTAAAGGAAAACTGTTTCTCTACTTAAACCATTTCTGATAGTAAATGTATGAGTTTTCCACATCACATGAATCCCTAATTTTCTTCAGACATGTCTGTCCTATAATTTAATTCACTTTTGAAACTAACTACCCAGACCTCACAGGTTATGGGTTCAGTTCCAGAAGAACTGAAATGGGCATCTGAAATGGGCTTCCCATTTCAGATACCCATCACAAGTAGTGGATCCTCTACTTCTGTCTGACGTGGCTACAAATCCTGGCTTCTGACAACTACCTCCTCAGGTTTGATAATTTGCCATGATAGCTCACAAAACTCGGGGAAACACTTGGTTTACTATTAGCAATTTATTATTAAAGGTATTATGAAGGATACAGTGGACAGCCAGATGAAGAGGTACATGGGGTGAGGTCTGGGAAGGTCTGAGCCCAAGAGTTTCTGTCCTGTACTGTCAGGATATGCCATTGTATGTGAATCTGTTTACCAGCCAGGAAGCTCTTCAAACCCTGTTGTTTAGAGTTTTTATGGAGGTTCCATTACATAGGCATGATTGATTAAATCATTGGCCAGTAGTGATTAACTTAACACCCCAGCCCTCTCCCCTCCCTAGAGGTTTGGGGGTAGTGCTAAAAGTTCCAATGCTCTGATCACCTGGGTGGTTCCGCTGGCAACCAGCCCCTGTTGTTCAAGAGTCACCTCATCAGCATAAACTCCAGCACACAGAAAGGAGTTTATTATGAATAACAAAAGATGCTCTGCTCACATCTGTCACTCAGAAAATTTTAAAGGTTTTAGAAGCTCTTGTGTCAAGAATCAGGAACTAAGACCAAATATCAAACAAAAGATACTCCTATCACCCTCTCACTTAGGAAATTACAAAGGTTTTAGTAGCTTTGTGCCAGGACCTGGGACAGAGACCAAATATATGTTTCAAATTGTGTCACATTATGCCATGCAGTTGTGAAGATTGAATGAGTTAATATATAAAGCACTGTGCCGGTGACTGGCCCATAGTGAACATTAGCTATTGCTGTTGTTATTGGCTTTGAGTTCCAAAACAGGGTATTGAAGTTTCAAAACCAGCTTGGGCAACATGGTAAGACCCTGTCTCTACCAAAAAAAAAAAAAAAAAAACTAACCAGGCGTGGTGGTGAATGCCTGTAGTCTGAGCTACTCATGATGCTGAGGCAGGAGATCAGTTGAGCCTGGGAGGCAGAGGTTGCAGTGAACTGAGATTACATCACTGCACTCCAGCTCAGAGTGAGACCCTGGCTCAGAAAAAAAAAAAAAAAAAAAAAAAAAAAAAAAGAAATTTCCAAGAGCCAGGTGCTTGGGAGGGGAAAGTGCTCTCAGAATTCCAAAATCTTGGCTTTAATCACCAAGAACCAAAGTCGGTAGGCTTAAAGCAAAGCATATACTATAACCATTATGGAATATAAAAGTGTAAGATACAGATAAAAGGGTAGTTTTAAGTTACAAGGTAAGGAAATTAAAAAACAAAACCCAAGACAGAAACCCAACCACCAAAAATGTTCCTCCTTGGCTAGAGTAAGGAACTTCAGGAGAATTTGGAAAAAAGAGCCAGAGATCTTAGATAAAATGTGAGGCTTTGCTCCAATTCTCCCAACAAAACTTTGTGGTAGGAATTATTATCACCATTGGTACATGAGAACTTTGAGGCAGAAATGTCAAGTAAATTGCCCAGAGTCAGACAGTTAACAAGTGTTGAAACAAATTAGAACCCAGATGAATGCCAGAGCCTGTGCCATCTCCAGTGGGTTTGGGGATTATAAAGGATGACTTGTGCTTGCAGACCATGTGGAATTTGAGGTGGAGAGAAACATGGCAGAATAGTCAAGTGAGAGTGGCCCCAGGATGCCACCCTGATCTCCACCTCCTGGCACTGATTATTGTGTAGTTGCCTTCTACACTGCATCACTGTAACCAGTAGAAGATGGCAGCAGTGATGGTATACAACTTCTGAGGCCAGGCCAAAAAAGACAGCATGGCTTCTGCCTTGTTCTCTCTCTCTGATCACTTGCTCTGAGGGATGCTAGCTGCCATGTCCCGGGGAGCATTCAGAACCTCTGCAAAAAGGCCTGAATGACCTTATGGTTTAAGAACAATGTGCATTTAGAGTTCCAAGCAAAGGAATCTAGGGGTGGCCAACCTAGAGATTCATTCCTTATTTGTGAGAAACATCTGAATCCCCATTCATCCCACAGAATGCAAGCTATACAGGAGAGTGAGGCCCTTTGTTTGGGTTAAATGAAGATTGCCAGGTGGAGGTTGATGGGAGAGAGTGCTAACTGAAAATGCTGTATAAATTATATGCTTTTTGCAAGTGGTTTATGTTCCGTGCAGCCCGCTGCCCTTGGACTTCCCTGTGTATAAGTCCCCTCAATAAACCCTGTGTCTCATTTGCTGACTCCACGTGTCTTCTTCATCCTTTTGAATATTGTACCAGTCCTCCTGAAGTTAATAGGGGCCCAGCATGACAAACTGTAACATTAATTGATATCGTGATTGCAGCTTTATAAGAGACCTGAGCTAGGACCACCCAGCTAAGTCACTCCTTAATTCTTGACCAACAGAAGTACATGTTTGTTGTTTTAAGCCATTAAATGTTCGGGTGATAGGCAGCATAGCAACACATAGTCTAGCACAAACAAAAGACAGCCTCAAAATCAATGATGGTGTGGCGTAAGAAAGCACAAGCTAGACCACCTTTCCCTTCACGTCTTTTTGGCTAAGAACTAAGATCTGCCAGGGAAGTCCAGGGATAAGGTTTTAGAGCCCTGTAGCGGGGTCTATAAGGTGGACCACCCATGCCAAAGCAACAGACTCTGTGTCACACCAACTGAGGATATATATGGGAGGCAGTGGAGACAGAGGTCGATGCTCAGGACCTCTGTCTCTCCTTCTCTCACCGGCACAATACAAATCACCCAGGAACTCATACAATCCTACGAACTTCACTCAGGAAAAAGGGGCAAAGGAGGAAGGAGAGGTGGGATAGTCATAAGAAACTGAGTTTTAAACTGAAAGTAACTAAACTACTTTGAATTGATGAGAATGAATTTTCTTCCTCAGATCAAAATTGGGGCTTCAGAGTAAAATTAATTTCAGGTATAGAGAAACATAAGTTATTTACGGCCTTTTGCTCACTCAACGTTTGCAGTCAAAAATCTTCACACCTACTGTTTCATGATTGATAGCAACCTCTATTCCAGAGCAAGATAAAAGAAATAGATCAATGGTGTCATAAAAAAAAATCAGTGTTGATTGTCTTTATTTAGAAGGAATATGTGACTGAATTATTTTTGGTATTGGGAATACGTTTTTCTGGAGTATCTCTGGAATTGCACTAATGATGGCTAATGCTCCTGATGCAGTCACAATGCTCCAGAAAATGATTCTCACTATTTTACAAATATTAAGCTCTTTCCATTCTCACAACAAATTTGTGATATACTTACTACCATCAGCCCTCCCTTTAAAATAGTGAAACTGAGGCACAGAAAGGTTAAGCAAAGTGCCAAAGGTCATAGCTAGTCAGGCTCTGAGATATATGAACTTAACTGCTACCTTCTCATGCTCCTCAAGTTGCATCTGATAGTTCTTCAAATATTTTTTTTTCCAGTATATCAGGTTTGTCCTGGGAGCTGCGACTAAACTGGAAAAGTATAAGGTATGCAAGCAGATTTAACATGTATTCTTACGATGATACTAGACAAGGAGCTTATTGGCTTGTCTCTTAAATGGAGATAATTATACTCACCTATGGGCATAGGTATTTGTGGCTCTAATTCTGTTATATCTGGATGTCACTTTAAAGGTGAATAGCATCGGGTGTCCTGGCTTTAGTGTGGAGGGCTGCACAGATTTTCAAAGGTTGGCTTGTAAACACGTAATCAGAAGAGCTGGTGCTGCCTGGGAATCCAGAGCAAGGTTTTAAATAGCTCACCAAGAGCTAAGCTGGTCTTTCCACGTCCAAGTTATCAAAAATAGTTTCCTAATTTGTATGTGTGACCTTTTCTGACTACAGATGCTGTGCCATGAAGTCCACTCTGCCTTTGCTTGTCTCTTGTCTGGAGGCAAAAGAAAACTAAAGGCATTCTCAAATATAAACTATAATTTAAAAACCTAAATAATCTCAAACATCGTGCCTGCATAGAGTCCTGTGAGGTCCATGAGTTTCTCTGAATTCAAAGGAATCTCTATCAGATACCTTTAAGACAGAGGATGGGAAATGGAGCCATGGTAGCTGTGCCCTACTTTCATCAGAATGTTCAGCCAGAAACCAAAACAGCCATAAATAAAGAGAAGCCTGGCGATTCATCTATAGACAATTTGCGACCCTTTAACATGGTTAATTAACTTGTTTTACCTGACTCGCCCAATAATTTATAGAAAGAAGCATTACTATGATCTGATGGCTCGGCTCACTACTTTTCGTTAGCCCAGAAGATAGGTTCAAACATTTCTAAATCCTTTTCATGAACTTTTTCCTTAAGAACAGTTCTGATGAACATTCATTATGTGAAGTCAGTGGGGAGGAGGAAAAATTATGTCCATGTGGAGAGATTGTCTAGAATGCTGATCATGTGGAAATATGATGAAACATGAAAAATAAACTAAGCAAGACTAGAGAATAAACATTCAAAGTACTTAGGGAGCCAAATTTTGGCACTATTTGCCACTTTAAAAAAATCTGTTACCACAGTCCAGAAAAAAATATGTTTCAGTGTTCATCTCTACAAAGAGATTTCTAAGTTCCTAGCTAGCAGAACTTATTATATTTGTATGAAATACAAAGTCATGAACTTCTATTACCATTGCTAATCAGCAAAGAATTTGTTTTAATTTTCTAGATGAGTTAGTTGCAATTTAACACTGTTTATTTTGATGATCCAAGATTGTAAGTTAACATTTATTCAAAGAATGGAATAAATAGCATTTTATTTTCCTTAGATATAAAATAAATAGCGATTTCAGGAAATTCTGCATTATTCTTTTCCCACTACTTTAACTTAGGCGCACTAAGCCTTTCATTTCATCATAACTTTTCTTGCACATCAATATTATTTACTATGGGTCTATTTCAATTGTGTGGAGCTCTTTCACATTAATGATTGTGACCATTTCTGTCTCTTTTATTTCGATTTTAATTTTGCTACAGAAATATACTAGCCTAGCTAATCTTTTTCATCAGGTCACAGGGAACATCTGTAAGTCACTGATCTATGTATGCCTTTGGGCTGAGTGCCTGTGCCTGGTGGACACACAGGCCGAAGGTTAACAGGTTCTCAAGGAGAAAGGTGTACAATGCTGGGCACTACTGGAATATTATTACTGGGTATAATATAAGGTAATAACCTAAAGGTTGTCCTAGTTCCTTGCCTATTTAGTTCTTTTGAGGTAAATTCCTTACTATTTATTATAGAGCTCTTGAACTTGATTTATTTCATAATAAAGATCTTAGGACAAATAATTAAAAACAGCTTTTGAAAACTTGCCGGGATGGTTGGTTAGCTGACCCAACAGTTCTTCTTACCTCTCAAGCTGAAGAATTTTTTGTGAATTTTCTTGATATTCCGGTAAAAGAAACATGTGAGGCAGCAATACCACCCTCCCCTTCCTCTTGCTTTGGCTTAGATTCTGTGTCCAAAGCTCTAGCAGCCATCTGTGATGGTCAGGGAGTCCCTCTGACAAAAGAGAGCCATGATGTCAATCCTAGGCTTCCTCTGATGCAAGAAAAAAATGATCCTATTTTTAAAAATTTGCTCATATTTCCAATATCTTTATTTGCACAGTCTTAACTAATACAATGAAATATAGTTATATCAAATATGGTTATACCAAAGTATGATTATTCCAAATACTTAGAGAACTGATGATATTGAAGCCAAAATGTAGATTGCCCCATTTTTTAATGCAGCGAAGAATTTCAAGACGAATTCCAACATTGAAAAGTGCACTTACTAATGTGCTCCCCACCCAAAGCCCCTTTCCATTTGCCAGGTTTCTCTATTTATAGGGCTTTAAGTGTCACCTCATATGCTGGGCAAACTGTATTGCTTACAAACAGAGGCTTTTATAAATTAGTCGTTTCCCCCAAAACATTATATGTCAATATAAAAATTTCTGCTTTGGAAGAACTAAGGATTTGAAGCATTTCGTTTAATTAATAGCAAAAGGATACATTAGATCTCTTTGCTTCCTTTCTTCATCTCTCTTTCTCCAACTCTTTCTTCTTTCAACATTTCTCTTTAGTCTTCCCACTCTCCATTTTTTTCTTTCCCATAGCTGGTTCTTTATTGCATTTCACAGTGCAATGAGAGACATCTTCTCACAAAGAATCTAGAGATTTTTTCTTAGTATTTATAACTAAGTATTAAGTTATAAGTAAAAGCATGACAGACATTTTCCTTATGATTTTGTAGGGTTTTTTTTTCTTTGCCAGCGTGTTATACAACATGTTGTGCAACAGAACTAGTAATGAAAAAGTTATCCAAATTTTCAGTTTCAAGTAATTTCCCCACATTTTTTTTTCTGTAGAAATAACATCTTTGTCTGAGGTACATGCCATTATGTCACAATTGTAAATTTTTGATCCAAGTCAAAATATGAGTTCACAAGTAGTAGTTAACATGTGATTATTTACCAATGTTTTTCTATTTACTTGTAGAGAAATATTGCATATTTTAATGGTACAGCTAAATGACACAAGTACACTAGTGTGTGACAAATAAGGCAAGGCTGAAGAACACAGATTGGTATGTTATAAATGGTTTTTGTTGTTGTTGTTGTTTTGTTTTGTTTTGTTTTGCGATGGAGTCTCACTCTGTTGCCCTGGCTGGGGTGCAGTGGTGTGACCTTGGCTCACTGCAACCTCTGCCTCCCAGGTTCAAGTGATTCTCCTGCGTCAGCCTCCCGAGTAGCTGGGATTACAGACGCCTGCCACCATGCCTGGTTAAGTTTCGTAGTTTTTAGTAGAGATGTATTTCACCATCTTGAACAGGCTGGTCTTGAACTCCTGACTTCGTGATCCACCTGCCTTGGCCTCCCAAAGTGCTGAGATTACAGACGTGAGCCACCGCACTTGGCCTGTCATAAATGTTTTAAACTGAACAGGATCAAAACCAAAATGCTTAATGTTAAGTAACACATATTTAAAGCAAACCTATATCATTTCCTTGCATGAAAAGGCCGCTTAGAAGATATGTAAATGAGAGGAACAAAATAGAACATGCTCTCCAGTTTTCACTAAATTCAAGGAAATTTAAAAGAATCTATTGGAATAATGTATTATGCCTGTGTTAGTCTGAGAATCTAAATAGACATTATTTAACCAGGTTCTAAAGTTCACAGACAACATAGTTGAAAGATCTCTAATTTTAAAATCAATGTTTGTATAAGTAAACCTTTGTGCCCAATCTGTAAATTATTGAAATAAGTAAATAATGAATATCCAGGTTTTCTTGTGAAGTCTTCCACATGCAATGTTTTGTTTAGATGCCTCACTCACTCTTTGGTAGTTCATTACTAGTGACAGTCCAGGCATTTTTAGATTTGTAAAGGAAACATGGGGATTATGTGCCCACCAGCATGTCCATGCAAATTTCAGGTTAGCTATTCCTGCCACATTCTCAGAATTAAAGTTTGAGAACCTTTGTAAAGGGTAGAGTTCTTAGTCTAGAAGTTTCTCAAGTGTTCATTTCTTTCTTTTCTGTGTAGTTCACTTTGATTTTTGTCTCTAGGCCTTCTTTGTCACGAGGCAGGAAACTTAGTTTATTCATTTTTATGTAAAAGTCAATTCACTTATTTTTCAGTAATTTAATTTTGAAATTTAATCATATTCAGGATGTTCTGCCTTTCAGTCTTTTGTTGATCTCTTCTTTTGGGGGTTGGAGTTTTAAATTTTAGGGGCATATGTAACTGCCACTCTGGTGACATTATACAAGAGTCAGGTTGGAGCTGTGTGTCTTATTGATATAAAGAATTTGTTTTGTCAGTCCATGATCTCTATTTTAATAATAATAATTGGCTTGGACTTCCTAACCATTCCTAAACTCCAAAAGGAGAAGGGTATAATGAGGCATGTCTGACCTTGCCTTCCCACTGCACCCCTCCTATCCTTGTCTGAATTAATTTTTTCAGGTTTCTTTGGGATACCCTTGCCCAAAGTGGGGCATCCATTTAGTCAGTTGAGGGCATTTAGAATTTTATATTTGGTTTACAGTGTTAATGATAAAAGAGGTTAAGGGTATAGGTTCAATCACTCTTTCTCTCCGTGTAATGATTTCTTCCATGTTATAACACAGCAGGAAGACTCTCACTAGCTGCAGACCCTCAATCTTGGACTTCCTAGCCATTAGAAGTATAAGAAATGAATCTCTGTTTTTTACATATTACCCAGTCTCAGGTATTCTGTTATAGCAGCAGGAAATGAACTAAGACAGAGCATGGGTTTGAGAAGTGTGGCTGCTGCTGTAGCAAATACCTGAAAATGTAGAAGCAGTTTTGGAAATGGGCAGTGGGTAAAGGCAGGAAGAATTTGGAAGAGGAGGCTAATGTCAAAAGACAAAATTACAAGTTTAGCTTAAAGATCTTAATTGGCTTCTATTGCAATTCTAGAGTCAGACAGCACGTCACTCAATAAAACAGAATAAGTATTCCAATGAATTGAGCATATGGGATTGGTTTTCTAGACAGAAAAGGGCTGAAGAAAGCAGAAACAAAGACCAAAAAAAAAAAAAAAAAAGATGGTCATTTCAAAAATACTTTCCTTATAAGAACAGAACAGGGAGACCAAACAATAGAAACATAACTGATTGGTTAACATCAGGTTACTTCAGGTTACTTTTTGTTGTAAATATTAAAACAGAGGGAACTTCATTATCATGCTGATTGAGATTGAAACTAGCCTATTTGGGAATTTGCTATCTCTTTCCTGATTTCTTGGAAGGTCAGATAAAACTTAGTTTTGGTTTGGTGATCTAAAACTTTAGCATAGGTGATGCCATTTTGATTTTTAGTCTGGTCTGTTGAGGCATAGTTCAGGACCTTAATCTAAAACAATGGCCTCGTATAACTTTTATTTAAAAATTTAAGAAGCCTAGAATGCCATAAGTGAAGCACTAAGGATAATTTTGGCAAGGGCTCAGAAGGCCAGAGCTGTAGTGAGAGCCAAAATCTTAACGGATTACATTAGTGGTTGTGATCAGAATGTTGGTAAAAATATGAATGGCAAAGACCATTCTGATGGGAGCTCAGACAGATATAAGGAAAAAAGCACTGGAATCTAGAATAAAGGCCAATCTTGTTATTCAGTTACAAAGACCTTGGCAGAATTATGTCCATGTCCTAAACTTTGTTGAAGGCAAAACTTAAGTGTGATGTACTGGGATATCTGGCAGAAGAAATATATATATAAGCAACAAAGTGTTCAAGGTGCTACATAGCTTCTTTTGGCTGCTTACAGTAAAATTAGAGAAGAGAGAAATTATTTAAATCAAAATTTATAAATAAATATGTAGCAGAATGGAAAGATTTGGAAAACTCAAAGCCTGGCCATGTAAAAAGTCAAAAAGCATATTTGGAAGAGAATATTAAGGGTGTGGCCAAGTGAGCAGTTGCCAAAAAGATTAATAAGGATAAAAGGAAGGCAATTTCTATTCATCAAGATAATGGAAGAAGGACTCCAAAGGCATTTTAGAGAAATTTGAGTCAAACTAGAACCTTGAAGGCAAGATATCCAAAGAGGTGCCTCTAGGACCTCAGTGTTCACTGCCTTATCCCACCTTGGGACTCTGCTCCCTGATTTCTGCCCCAGCGCCTCCAGCTGCCTTAGCTGTGGCTTAAGTGGGCCCAAGTGTGGTCCAACCCACTGTTCTGGAAGGCAAAACCATAAATCTTGGCAGTGTCCACATGAATATGCGTTTGAAAATATTTGCTTCCTGCCTATTGCTTATCTTTTCATTTTTTAAATGGTGCCTTTGGAAGTGCAAAAGTTTTAAACATTTCTGAAGTCCAATTTATCAATACTATTCTTTTATAAACCAGGCTTTTGGTTTTTGCCTAACCTAGTATCTCAAAGATTTTCTTCTACTAGTGAAGAAAATGAACTGAAAATAAATAATAAACTTAAAGGTAGGAGCCAAAGCAGTGAAGCTTTTAAAGGAAGTTTTACTATTTTGGCTTCTACATTTAAGTTTATGATTTATTTTGAGTTAATTTTTGATATGGTCTGAGATGAAAGTCTAAGTTAATCTTTCTGCATGTGGACATCCAATGGTCCTGGCACCATTTACTAAACAAACTACTTCCCCAGTGAATTGCCTTGGTAACTTTATAAAAAAATCAGTTGAATAAAATATAGGCTTTATTTTGGAGCTCTCAATTTTGTTCCATTAATCTATATGTCTAAGTACTCCTATGGTCAGAGGTGATGGTGGCTACAGGCTGAAGCTCCTCTGCCTTTGAAAAGCGGAGATCAGAGTGGGAAGGATTACATCTTGAGCTGAGATGTAATACAGTAGAATACCATGTAGACTATTAAGGTTTTTGACTCTAGTCTCTGACTTCTGAATGGCACTTCTGAATCTATCTCGGGCCTAGTGGACCTCACCACCATGAAAAAAAAAAAAGAGACACAGGTCTGGATGGCTTTGCCACTTGCTGATTGTAGAGCCCTGGGCCTTGAGTAGACATAGGCAGTAGCCAGGGCATGGTTACAGCAGGCCTTGGGCAGACCAAGTCCTGGGCTGGTTTTAGGTCTGACTCAGCACAGTCATAGTGGTAGTGGGTAAAGGGATGCTTCTGTCGCTCCACTCCCAGTTTTATGTGGTTCAAAACACAGAGAGAGGGTCTGTATGTTTGAAAGAAAGTAAAGGAAGAGAAAAGAGTCTCTGCCTGGTAATCCAGCAATTTCTCCAAGATTTTGTCCAAGACCATCAAGGCAGTACCTCTATAAGTCTGCAAGAACCACAGCATCACTGGGTTTGGCATGCCCCTTAAAGCAGATAAAGCTTAGATCACAACATCCAAGTACTTTCAAATATTTGGAAAGCCTTCCCAAGAAGGATGGCTACAAATAAGCCCAGACAGGAAGACTGCCCAAGTACAGAAGAATATCTACTAGCATTAACACCATCCAGGAAAATGTGACCTCACCAAATGAACTAAATAAGACAGAGGCCAATCCTAGAACAACAATGATGTGTGATCTTTCAGACAGAAAATTCAGATTAGCTGTGTTGAGGAAACTCAGGGAAATTCAAGATAACTCAGAGAAGGAATTCAGAATTAAATCAGATAAATCTAACAAAGAGATTGAAATAATTAAAAACAATGAAGCAGAAATCCTGAAGCTGAAAAGTGTAACTGACAGACTGAAGAATGCATCAGAGTTCTTTAACAGCAGAATGGATCAAGCAGAAGAAAAAAGTAGTGAGTTTAAAGACAAACTATTTGAAAATATATAGTTTCAAATATAGGTCAGGCATGGTGGCTCACACTTGTAATCCCAGCACTTTGGGAGGCTGAAACAGGCATATCACTTGAAGCTAGGAGTTTGAGACCAGCCTGGCCAATATGGCAAAACCCCATCTCTACTAAAAACACAAAAATTAGCTGGGCATGGTGATGTATGCCTGTAATCCCAGCTACTCAGGAGGCTGAGGTATGAGAATCGCTTGAACCTGGGAGGCAGAGGTTACAGTAAGGCAAGATCATGACACTGCACTCCAGCCTGCGCAACAGGGTAAGACTCTGGATAATGATCAGACGCTGGGAAGGGTAGTGGGGGATGGGTGCAGAGGTGGGGATGGTTAATGCGTACAAAACAAAATAGTCAAAAAGAATGGATAAGGCTTACTATTTGATAGCACAACAGGGTGACTATAGTCAATAGTCGATTATAACAACTGTACATTTTAAAATAACATAAAGAATGTAATTGGATTGTTTGCAACTCAATGGATAATTGCTTGAGGGGATGGATAACCCATTCTTCATAATATGCTTATTTCACATTGCATGTCTGTACCAAAACATCTCATGTATCCATATATACACCTACTACATACCCACAAAAATTAAAAACAGAAAATAAAGCAAATTAATAAAAAAATCCATATGTCTATGTATAGATTATAGCTATTATAATAAGCTTTGAAATTGAGAAGCGAATGTCCTCCAAGTTTGTTCTTATTTTTCTAAATTATTTTGACTACTTTGGGTGTTTTTCATTTTCATATAATTTTTAGGATTTATCAATTTCCACACAAACAAAGACCTACTGGAATTTTTGATAGGGATTGTGTTGAACCCATAAATGTATTTGGGAGGCAATTGCTATCTTCACAATATTGATTCTTCTAATGAACAAACATGAAATGTCTTTTTATTTATTTAGATCTGCTTGATAGTATCACACAGGTCTCTGTGGTTCTTTTCATTTTTCTTCATTCTTTGCTCTTTCTATTTCTCAGAGTAGATAATTTTACTTGATCTATTTTCAAGTTCACTGATTCTTTTATTCCTGCCACCTCTAATCTGTTATTGAGCTCCTCTAGTGAGTTTTTCATTTTAGTTATTATACTTTTCAACTCCAGAAATCATATTTGGTTTTTTATAATGATTTTTCTTTATTAATATTCTCTATTTAGTGAGATGTTACTGTCATATTTTAATTTTTTACTCTGCTTTCTTTAATTCTTTGAACTGATTTATCTGGTATGTCCAACATCTTGGCTTCCCTAGGGAGAGTTTCTATTGACTACCTTTTCCCTGTGTTTGGGCCATACTTTCTTTCTTTTTTTTCTTTAAATGAGCCACACACAATTTTATTGAAAACTGGACATCTTAGGTAATATAACATGGTGACACTCAAAATCAGGTTCCTTCTCTCCCAAGTTAGTTGTTGCTATTGTTTTATTGCCGTTGGTGGTGGTGGTGGTAGTGGTGGTGGTGGGGTGTGTGTGTGTGCATACATGTGTTTAATCACTTTCTTGGACTAATTTGTAAAGTCTATATTATGGTTTGAATTGTGTCTCTTCAAAAAGATATGTTTAGGTTCTAATCCTCCGTGCCTCAGAATGTGTCCTTATTTGGAAATAGGGTCTTCACAGAGGTTATCAGGTTAATCCATGGCCATTAGGGTGGACCCTAATTCAATACGAGTGTTGTTCTTATAAAAAGGAAATTTGGACACAGAGACATATAGGTATGGTAGGAAGATAATATGAAGACCCACAGAGAGAAGGCAGAATGTGACCATAGTAGTTTATCTATAAACTAAAGAAGGCTAAGGATTGCTGGAAATCACTAGAAGCTAGAAGAGGCCGGAAAAGTCCTCACCTAGAGTTGCCAGTGAGAGCATGGCCCTGACAACATCTTGATTTTGGACTTCTAGTCTCCAGAACCGTAAGACAATACATTTCTTTTGTTTAAAGCCTTCTAGCTTTTGGCACTTTGAACTAATACAATATATATTTGCTGTAGTGTTCAGCTTCTGAAAAGGGACTAGCATTCGGCCATTGACTGATTAGAGATTTCTATAAATACTTTGAACCAATAAGTCTGCCATTGTTTGCCAAAGAGCTCTCTGTGTTTGTGTTGAGGCACTCTGACGCTCAGGCAATTTTCCAGTCAGCCTTAAGCTTCACTTCCTGTTTTCACAGGATCTCAAGGTGAGCCAGGGGTGAGAGACTGGGGCCCTTTCAGTTTTTTCCTAAGCATTTGCACAGCCCTGAATATGCACCTGACCTAAATCTTCAGGGATATGCCAGGGCCTTTCAAAGATCTCTCCCTTCAGGTATTCCAGGCTAGGATTTTATTTTCCTACACTGGTATTTTTGCCTTAGGCAACTGCTGTGTAAGGTAATCACAGCTGATTGTTTTAGACAAATGCTCTTCATATAGGGATTTTTTCCACACAGAGCAATATCTGAGTCATGTCAAATGACAACAATGCCCTGCAAATGAGACCTCTTCAAAGAGCTAAGAGATATGTTAAATAAAAACAATGCTACTGGCTACGTGCAGTGCCTTACACCTATAATCCTAGCACTTTGGGAGGCTGAGGTGGGAAGATCACTTGAGCTCAAGAGTTCAAGGCCAGTCTAGGTAACATGGGAAAGCCCTGTCTCTACAAAAAAACTAGCCAGGTCTGGTAGAGTATGCCTGTAGTCCCAGCTACTTAGGAAGCTGAGGTGAGAGGATAACCTGAGCCCTGGAGGTCTAGGCTGCAGTGAGCCAAGATTTCACCACTATAATTCAGCTTGGGTGACATAGTGAGGCCCTGCCTTAAAAAAAAAAAAAAAAAGCTCTGGAAATGGGATCTTGTGAGAAGCTCCTGGTTTGCCCCTTTCTAGTGGCTGAGAGACTGCTGGTTTTCTAATAGCCCAGTGGGTTCATCTTGCCTGCTGCCCAGATAGAACCAATTTATCAAGACAGGGGAATTGCAATAGAGAATTTAGTACATGTAGAGCCAACTAAACAGAAGACTGGTTTTATTATTACTCAAATCAGCCTTCCTGAAAATTTGGAGGCTAGGGTTTCGAAAAGATAGTTTGTTGGCAAGGGGTTAGGGAATAGGTGCTGTTGATTGGTTGAGAATGCAATCATAGGGGTGTGGTGTGGGGGATCGGTCAGAGTGGGGAAAAATTATATGGAAAGGATGCAAATCTTTGGAAAGGTCAGAAGGTTTTGTAGAGCCCTAGGGGAGAATAGCTGAAGGCAGCTGTTCTATAACCCTGAGGCAGAGGGCAAGGAGTAGGTACAAAAAAGTGTAGGGGAATTTATCTTAAACAGTCTCGTTTACTTATATTGACCAGGAACTGATCTTTGATCATTAGCCTGCATGATGTTCTTTGAAAGGGGAACAGTAAATGTTAATTACCTACATGTTGTGTTTGCTGCAGGTTTTTGGCATTGTGGCTGCACTGAATAAAAGCAAGCAACTCCAGCTTTTCGGGGCTGCTCTCTGGCCAGTAGAGCCAGGCAGTCACTTAGCTGCTCTGGCACTGCGTACCTGTGTCTGAGTACTCATTTGTTCCATTGGCCAGGGTCTGCAGGACAGACCTAGCAGTGTGGACAATGGTTCTTGTGTACTAAATCCACTTCTGGATCAGGGCCACAGGACCAGCTGAATCATGAGACCTAGCTCCAGGTGGAGTCATTCAGTCATCAGAAATACAAAAGTCTGAAAAGATATCTCGAAAGGCCAATCTTAGGTTCTAATCATGATGTTATTTATGGGAGTAATTGGAGAAGTTACAAATCTTGTGACCTTCGGAACAATGGCTGGTTATAGTTTAGCTACACCTCTACATCTTACACCAGGATCTGCGCCCATATACGACAGTGAATATAATTGATAAATGTGAGTGATCCAAGTGCTCCACCAACTGGCTGTTTTCCTGTCTCTCTCCTTTTCCTCAGGTCACCATGTTACCTGAGACACAATAATACTAACATTAGGCCAATTAGTAATCCTACAATGGCTCTAAGTGTTCAAGTGAATAGCAGAGTCGCATGTCTTTCACTTTAAATCAAAAGCTAGACGTGATGAAGCTTAGTGACAAAAGCATGTTGAAAGCTGAGACAGATTGAAAGCTAGGCCTCTTGAGCCAAATAGTTAGCTCTGTTATGCATACAAAAATAAAGTTCTTGAAGGAAATTAAAACTGCTATTCCAGTGAACACATGAATGAAAAGAAAGCAAAACAGCCTTATTACTGATATAAAAAACATTTAAGTGGTCTGGATAGAAGATAGAGCCAGTTACAACATTCCCTTAAGCCAAAGCCTAATCCAGAGCAAGGACCCTTCCATGAGGGGTGACAGATGTGAAGAAGCTTCAGAAGAAAAGTTTGAACCTAGCAAAAGTTGGTTCATGAGGTTTTAGGAAAGAAGCCATCTCCATAACATAAAAGTGCAAGGTAAAGCAGCAAATTCTGATATAGAACCTGCAGCAAGTTTTCTGGAAAATCTAGCTGAGATCATTGATGAAGGTAGTTATACTAAATAGCATATTTTCAATGGAGATGAAACATCTTTCTATTGGAAGAAGATGTCATATGGGACTTTCATAGCTAGAGAGGAGAAGTCAAGATCTGGCTTCAAAGTTTCAAAGAACAGCTGACTCTTGTTAGGGGCTAATTTAGCTGGTGACTTTAAGTTGAAGCCAATATTCATGTATCATTCCAAAATCTAGGACCCTCAAGAATTATGCTAGCTCTACTCTACCTGTGCTTTTCAAATGAAACACCACACCTTGGATGACAGCATATTTGTTTATGGCATGGTTTTTCTGGATATTTTAAACTCACTCTTCAGACCTACTGCTCAGAAAAAAAGATTCCTTTCAAAAGATTACTGATAATTGATCATACACTTGGTCACACAATAACTTTGATGGAGATGTACAAGGAAATTAATGTTTTCATACCTGCTAACACAATATTCATTCTGCAGCATATGGCTCAAAGAGAATTTTGACTTTCAAGTCCTCTTATTTAAGAAATACATTTCATAAGGCTATGGTTCCCATAGATAGTGATTCCTCTAATGGATCTGGGAAAAGTAAATTGAAAGCCTTCTAGAAAGGATTCATCATTCTAGAATGCATTAAGAACATTGTGATTCATGGTAGGAGACCAAAATACCAGCATTAACAGGAATTTGGAAGAAGGTGATTTTAGTCCTCATGGATGACTTTGATGGGTTCAGTGGAAAAAGAAATTGAAGATGTGGTGGAAATAGCAAGAGAACTAGAATTGGAATTACAAGCTTGTGATAAAATTTGCGCAGATGAGGAGCTGCTTCTTATGAATGAGCAAAGAAAGTGGTTTTTTGAGATCTATAACTGGTGAAGATGCGGTGAACATTGTTGAAATAATGAAAAAGGATTTAGAATATTACGTAAACTTAGCTGATAAAACAGCAGCAATGTTTGAAAGGATCAACTCCAATTTTGAAAGAAGTTCTGCTGTGCGCAAAATGCTATCAAACAGCATAGCATGCTACAGAGAAATCTTTCATGAAAGGAAGAGTCAATTAGGCAAACCTGATAGTTGTCTTATTTTACGAAATTGCCATAACTGGCCAGGTGCGGTGGCACACTCTTGTAATTCCAACACTTTGGGAGGCTAAAGTGGTTAGGTCACCTCAGGTCAGGTGCTTGAGACCAGCCTGGCCAACATGATGAAACCCCATCTCTACTAAAAATGCAAAAATTAGCTGAGTGTGGTGGAGTGTGCCTGTAATCTCTGCTACAGCAAGAGAATTGCTTGAACTCAAGAGAATTGCTTGAACTCAGAAGTTGCAGTGAGCTGAGACCACACCACTGTACTTCATCCTGGGCGACTCCAGACAGAGTGAGACTCTGTCTTAAAATTTAAAAAAAAAAGAAAAAGAAAAAGAAATTGTCACATGCCTTTGGGAAGCATCACCCTGGTCAGTCAGCAGCCATCAACATTGAGGCAAGACCATCTACCAGCAAAAAATTAAAACTTGCTGAAGCCTTGGATAATCATTAGCATTTTTTTGTTTTTAGCAATAAAGGATTTTAAAAGTAAGGAATGTACATTTTTAAAGACATAATCCTATCACACACTTAAAGGACTATAATATAGAATAAACATAACTTTTATATGCATTGGGAAACCAAAATATTTCTGTGATTTGCTTTATTATAATATTCACTTTGTTGTGGTGGTCTGGAACTGAACCTGCAAAATGTTTGAGGTATGCCTATAAAGATCATAAGCTTTGGATAACCTAGGACTAGATGTAAATCCTGGCTCTTCTAAGAGAGATGAAATGGACAAGTTTCCTAAAACCTTTAAACATTTTTTTTGCATAGGTGTACAATTGAGTTAATGATATATACTCCATAAGACTGACACTTTCAGGCCTGTCATCATGACAGCTCTTCTCTTAGTAGTATAATTACAGAAAAAGAAAAATAAAGTTAGAAAGAAACATCATTGTAAACTTTCAGGTGACGACACTTAATTTCCTTCAGTATGTCTCCTCTCTGTTATTTTCAGTCTCCTATTTCGCAAGTCCTTTATAAGATGATACAAACATGACAGTTTTTCGGTTAGCTTTCTAAAGTTCTTGTCCAAAAGCTGATACCTACATGTTGTATGAAAGATATTCATCTGGACCTTGAAGGAGCTATACAGCTGAACCTAATATTGGATAACTTACACATCTTCCTCTTTGATGTATAATAGTAGCCCCACACAGAATGTCCAAGAATATCCTCAGACTAGAGGGCACTGCTTCAAGGAATATACCTCCTGAGTTTGGAGAATCTCTGATATTCTTGAAGTTGAACAGAAATGGGGATTGATCTCCCAGCCTATCTCTTATCTTACATTCTTCATTTTCAGAGTCATGGATCTTCCTGAATACTGTAGTGCACCAGGGATGCATAACATGCCATAGTCTTCCGCTCCTTCTATTAGTCAGGAATCAATCAGAGAAGCAGAGCCTCTAAATCTACATCTGTGTCTTTCTATATCTATACCTATATCTATATCTGAATCTTGTCTCTATCATCTATTTAGATATTTATAAAAATTAACAAGGTTGCTCTGTTACAGAGATTTGACATTAAGCAACTATGGGAGGTAGTTGAGCAGTCTCTACAAGGCTATTGTCAAGTCTGATGCTGGGAATTTGAAGTTCAAGTAATTCAGAAAGGGCAATGTATGTAAAAGTGGGGAAGAGCAAAAACAAATTGGAACTCACAGGCATGAGCTGAAGACAAGGAAGATGGACTGAAATCTGTGTCAGTTCTCATGACCTCTGACCTCAATGGTGTGGGTATCTTGAAGAAGTTGAAGCCCATTAGCATGCAACTAAATACATACGCTTGACCCAGGAGCTGGAGAAGCTGAAGGAGGATTGCACAGAAGGTGGAGCAATTGTAGGCTCAGTCACAACCATACATTAATGAGGAAAGCAGCAGATACCTGACAATGACAGCAATTATGTGGGCCATCACATATTAAATGATGTATATTGTACAATAAAAACTGCACTAAGTATTTATTAAAAATAGCAAGACAGATTTCATTTGAACTAGTGAAGTAAGGGAGAGAGACTTCATTATAGAACTGAGCTCAATTCTGAATACAGCAAAGACAGCTGGGGGTTTGTAGCCAATGAACAGAATGAGGGGGTTAATGGATGGACAGTCACCAAGAGGAGCTTGATTACATATCCAGGGTGAGGAGATTCTTGCTAAGCTGAGCTCAGCTGGCCGAAGATGAGGCCCAGTCAGGAAGAGAGCACAAAGGAGCCTGATTGAAGTTTGGTCATGGGGAAATTTCTTATCAGTGTGAACTGCATAAACAATTGCTGTTTCACTTCTGTACTCCAAATCTCACACAAACATCTTCCTTACGGTACATTCCAATTGAGAATTTGGGGAAATGTGGTTCAGTCTAGCCAAGGTAACAACTACAAAATGACCACACTCCCATTTGGTGGCCCTGGCTCTTCCCCTGGACTTACTTATTTTTCTGTTGTGAGATCCAAGGGTAGTGGATTCCCTCACTATCTTCCCTCAAAGTAGATTGTTAGAGGGGGAATTTATTGGTGGGACAATGGCCACCTTTGTCCCAGGCTTCTACTTCATCTTGCAGCCAAGGTAGACCTGACTTGTCAAACTTTAACTTGTTTTTAGCTGGTTTCACTGTTTTAAAGGATTACTAATTCGAAGCGAATTAGTAATTCGTATTAATTAGTATTGCTAAGCAATACATTATGAGACTCCCTGAGCTTCCCTACAGATATAATCTCTGACATATGTATGGGTCACAACGGTAGCAGTTGCCTACATTGTTTTTCAGGAACCTAGAGTCAATTCTTGTCCAGTTTAAACCAGGTGAGACCACCACCCCTCTTCCTGGGTGAGCCTCCACGAATGTCCGATGGATGACCTCTTGACATCAGAATGCCATTTATAAGCTCCACCCTCAGATCATGATAACATTATCATTTTTTGAACATCCATCCCGTGAGGAGCCATGAAGTTTGAATGTGCTTGCACAGAACATCCATTATCTCACTTTTCCTCACCCCTAGTCACCTTTCTCCATGCCTCAGATCACTCTGCTCCTTGATCCCATAAATATTCTTAAACCCCATCTTTGGAGAGGCAGATTTGAGACTTGTTCTCCCATCTCTTCTCTTTGGAAACCGCATCATCTTAGTCATTGACATACTGTGCAGTGAACAAACAGGCCTGCTTCGGTAACACTCTCTTATGGAGAGCTTTCTGGTATTCTTTTCCCACTCCCAGGTCTTGCTCTCTGAAATGAGAAAGAAGGCATCGTTTCATTTGGGACATGGACCTAGTTGTGTTTACTGAAATCTATATAATTTTTTTTTTTTGAGGCAGTGTCTGGTTCTGTCTCCCAGGCTGGAGTACAGTGGCCCACTCTCAGCTCACTGCAACCTCTGCCTCCCAGGTTCAAGCAATTCTCCTGCCTCCTCAGCCTCCTGAGCAGCTGGGATTATAGGTGGTCACCACCACGCCTGGCTAATTTTTGCATTTTTAGTAGAGACAGGGTTTCACCATGTTGGCCAGGCTGGTCTCAAACTCCTGATCTCAGGTGATCCGCCCACCTCGGCCTCCTAAAGTGCTGGGATTATAGGCGTAAGCCATTCACTTTGCCCAGCCCTATATCATTATATATAGTATTATCAGTGAATTTTCTTGGATGCAATCTGCCAGAAAATAGCCAGTTTTCTCAAACCAAAGCAAAACCAAGTAATTTCACTTTCACTTACTCTTAGGGGACAACTGAGAAATACTTTACTAGGCCGGGCACAGTGACTCACACCTGTAATCCCAGCACTTTGGGAGGTGGAGGCAAATGATCATCTGAGGTCAGGAGTTTGAGACCAGCCTGGCCAACATGCTGAAACCCTATCTGCTTCAGTCCGCTTTCCAGGGGAGTGAATGGTTCTGTCTCACTGGCATTCCAGGTGCCACTGGGGTATGAAAAAAAAAAAACTCCTGCAGTTAGCTTGGTGTCGTCCCAAATGACCACCCAGTTTTGTGCTTAAAACCCAGGGCCCTGGTGGTGTAGGCACCTGAGGGAATCTCCTGGTCTGTGGGTTGCAAAGACCTTGGGAAGAGCTTAGTATCTGGGCCAGAATGCACAGTTCCTCACCACACAGTCCCTCACAGCTTCCTTTGGCTAGGGGAGGGAATTCCCCAACTCCTTGGCTTCCTGGGTGAGGTGACACCCCATCTTGCATCTGCTTGCCCTCCAAGAGCTGCACCCACTGTCTAATCAGTCCTAATGAGAAGAGCCAGGTACCTCAGTTGAAAATGCAGAAATCACCCGCCTTCTGCGTTGATCTCTCTGGGGGCTGCAGACTGGAGCTGTTCCTATTAGGCCATCATCTTGCCCTGGAATGTCCTTTGTAGGTTCTTAAGTATCTTTAAAGAGTAGAGAAGCGTAGATATTCTAGATTCCTCTGAGGCTATATTTAATACCCTTCCCTTCAATGTCAGAACAGTTTTCATTTTTTCATTTTCAAAGTCAGTCTTTTCCCTGAACTCCTTATATTTTTCTTCCCATGCCCTTAAGGACTTTTCACATTCTTTTATTTCATTTTTTCTCAACTTCAATCTTCTTTAAAAAACCGGGTATTTTCCTTGTTATTTAAATATGCATCTGATTCTTAACTGTTGAACACAATTTTCTTTAATCTCCAGCCACTAATTTATGTATCATTCTTGAAATCATTTGAGTAGCCACTATCTTTTCAAAGACTGTTTTTAAAACCCTATACTAGTGCCTCAAGATGAGTAAGATATAGTCTTTATCAAAGAGGCTTATAGTCTAGTAGGAGAGGCAATATCTAGATTCGGGTCTGCCATTACTAACTGTAGCAAATATTTTCTCCTTTCCAGCCTCATTTTTTTTTTTTAATCTGCAAAACGTACCTCATGGTTTAAAATCACTATAATTCTGTGCCTTATAAACAAATAATTTGATACAGTATTTAATAGGTAGCCATAATGGAACAATATAATTACTTTGGAAATCAGGAAAAAGGCCACTTTTTGCTGTCACTAAGTGTAAAAGATGGCAATTTGAATCGAATCCGCAAAATTCCAGAAAAATGTGAGTGAAGCTATGGAGAACAGAAGCATGCAGCATAGATACAAAACACGGCATGAAACCTCGGGTGACTGCAGAATGGTTTCCATCTGAGAGTCTTGGTATTAGATATGATTACTAAGGCAAGCACGTAGAGAGACGAAGGACAAAATGGCATAAGGTTGGAGGGAGACAGATGACTGGACAATGTCAACTCTTAGGCAGGAGGTAGAGAAAGAAGATTTAGTGAGGAAGCCAGAGGAGGCTCAGAGTATTATAGAGAAAAATCACAATATGTTTCCAAAAGACAGGGATAATGTATCTGGTTAAATGCTTCAGAAGTCAAGGAACATGAGGACTGGTTAGAGCACCATCATTGATAATGTAAGAAGTCATTGGTGAATTTTGAACATGAGAGGAAGTCAGTTTGCATTGAGTTAAAAATAAGTTATTGAGAAAAGAAAGCTATGAGGAGATTACTGTTTTACGTGTCTTGTGATTAAATGGTCCAATTTCAGCAGCTGGCATAACGAGCAAAAGTTCCTCTCATTATTTCTCTCTTTCAAGGCTAGAAGCAATATTTCTGGATTTTTACTTGAGTCAGTTTCACTGTATCCCATTGCCAGAGATGTTTCATTGTTAGATAATTATTGTCAGCTGAAAATATATTTACAGAATTTATTCATA
The DNA here is from genome assembly GCA_963573385.1 of Cacajao melanocephalus. NCBI lineage: Eukaryota > Metazoa > Chordata > Mammalia > Primates > Pitheciidae > Cacajao > Cacajao melanocephalus. The sequence goes on from CAUYLG010066653.1 coordinate 37,900, forward strand.
CTAACCTATAAACTAGTATGGAATTCCTCACAAGCTGCTGGTGGTGAACAAAAGCTGGAGGAATTTCAGTGTGTCATGGAGTTGTTAATTTATAAAATAAGTCTTAAGTATATCTAAGTTTTAAGTCACACTTTTACCTACAAAATAGTGATTTCTAGGCAGGTGACTTTGCAAGGTGTAGGAATAGCCAACTTTTTTTTTTTAATTATTTTTTATGACTCAGGCTGGAGTATGGCTGTGCAATCACAGCTCACTTCAGCCTTGACCTCCTGGGCTTAATTGATCCTCCCACCTCAGCCTCCTGAGTAGCTGTGACTACAGGCACTTGCCATCATGCCCATCTATTTTGTGTGTATGTGTGCATTTTTGTAGAGATGGGGTTTTGCCATGTTGCTCAGACTGGTCTTGAACTCCTGAGCTCCAGTCATCCACCTGCCTAGATATCCCAAAGTGCTGGGATTACAGATGTGAACCACCACACTCGGCCGGAATACCCATATTTTAAGCTCAAGAGCCAAGGATATTCGTCACCTGTCTGGCTATTATAACCTTTTATTATAAATTAAATTTATCTCTATCTCCTCTTTACTAATCAAATACATGATGAGAACAAGTAAAAGGTTCAGAAGAAAGTACAGTTAATCCAAAAAATTGCCCTTTTGTTTGTCCCAGGGCTTTAATAACTATAGTAATTAACAACAACCATTTATTCAGCACTTATTATATGCTAAACACTAGGATTGGAATTTTGTTGTCTCTATAGTTTTCACTATAAGGAAATTGAAACCTTGACAGTCAATACCTTGTCCAGAAGTCCCACAACTAGTAAGTGGTGCAGGCAGGGTTAAAATTAGAACCTTCTAATTTTTTAGTATTCAAGTTCTTAATCAGCTCAGATTAGCATACCCCATGGGCATTAGATCCAACCCCTGGGGAGACATCGATGAAAGAAATTTGGTGTAGTCAAGTGATAGATATTTATTAGTAAGGGGGATTTAGTTTGAAGTAGCAGAAACCCACACACATTAACTTAAACAATGAAAGGGGAACTTACTGGAAGAATAATGCTATATTTGAGGGAAGATTTGAGCAACCAATCTTCAGGAGCAACAAAAGATAGGGAAGCAGACTGGGCCTGGTGGCTCACATTTTTAATCTGCACTCTGGGAGGCCTAGATGGGAGGATCACTTGAGGCCAGAAGTTCAAGACCAGCCCAGGTAACAAAGTGAGACCCCCATCTCTATAAAAAAATAAACATAAATATGAAAGAAAATAGAGAAGTTCTATAAATTAAAAAACAAAATTTCTCATCCTCCCTTCTTTTTTAACACCATTACATTGCTTTTCTCTTGACCTTGGATTCAAATTCTTGAGATAAATTTTCTTGTATACTGAAAATGATTGGCTTCCAGTGGATCAGATGTCTGTTCTTTGTTCCTTGCCACTGGGCAGGGCACAGGGTGTCATTGTATATTATGGTTATAGATGATAATTTCTTCGCCCCACAGAGCAATTCTCAGAGTAGGACAAAATTTGGGGAAGTGGTGGGACGAATAGGACAATATTTAAAAATAAGACTGTCCTAGAAAATCCACTCTATATGATGGTAAATTTCAAATTTTTTGGCCTTTTTTGCACTTAATATTGGCATAAAGGAATGGCCAAGAGCCTACAGGGAGAGATAAATTTATGACCGGCTCTTTAACTCCTTTCAATATGTGGTATGAGAAATGTAAACTAGGAAAATTTTGCTAGCCAGGAAGAGAGTGTCCTTTCCTATTTTCCCAGAAGAAGTAATTGTTTTCCTGAGATCTGAAGGAAGGGTAGGGGCCAACTAGGCAACTAGAAAGAGCATTCCACGTAAGAGAATAGACCCTATGGCAAAAAGGGATATGACATTGTTGAGGAGCTGCAAAGGCCTGTCCGTCTATACATAAAACACAGATAGCAAGAGGAACTATCACATTGTCACATAATATATCTCCTAGCACCGTGTTTCTTTTCATATAGACACTTACCATAGTCACTATTATTTTAACTTTTATTTATGCAATTATTTAACTCATGTGTAGCTCTTCTTCTTGAGGTTAAACTTCTTGTAGTTTCTGCTCACCATTGTATTCCCACTATCCAAACTTAGTGCATATGACTTAATAGATGACACTAAACACATAAGTAGGCTTCAAATGGTACAGGACTGATGAGCTCAGATTTCATTTTTCATTCTTGAGTCTTTCTTCAGAAATGTTACCATCTATGGAGATAATGAAGCATATTTCATCTTTTTCTTCATTTAGCTATATTAGGGGTGTGGGTGTGCGGCAGTCTAAACAGTGTGTGTGTGTGTGTGTGTGTGTGTGTGTGTGTGTTTGTGTGTGTGTTAGTGTATGTGTAGTGGTGGTGGCTGAATGAAAATGAAGAGCCTAGCCCAATTCTTGACACATCAAGTGATGCTGGTGGGAATGTGAATTAGTATGTCTATGGAAACCAGTGTGGAGATTTCTCAAAGAACTAAAAATGGAACTACCATTTGATCCAGCAATTCCACTACTGGGTATCTACCCAAAGGAAAATAAATCAGTATATCAAAAGATACCTGCACTCATGTTTATCACAACATTATTCGATGTAGCAGAGATATGGAATCAACTTAAGTATCCATCAATAAATAATTGGATAAAAAAATGTGGTTAGTATATATACCACAGAATACTACACAACCATAAAAAGGAATGAAATCATGTCTTTTTCAGCAACATGAATGCAGCTGGAGACCACCATCCTAAGTGAAATAACTCAAAAATAGAAAGACAAATATTATACTTTCTCACTCATAATTAGCTACAAAATGTGTATTTATGAATGTAGAGAGTGAAATGATGAGCCATAGAGACTTGGAAGGGAGAGGGAGTGGGGAGGTGGGCAATGAAAAATTACTTAATGGATACAATATACATTATTCAGGTGACAGATACCCTAAAACCCTGACTTGACCGCCATGCAATCTATGCATATAAGAAAATCATGCTCGTGCTGCATAAATTTATACAAATACAAAAATAGTAATCTAAAAATAATGAATTTTAGAAATATTTACCAATTATGATTTTGTCCTCTTATGTGTTATAGGGGAGCTGAAGAAACCCAGAACAACAATTCCCAAATGCATATTTACTGTGTTACCTCTGTTGACTGTAGTTTATTTACTAGTTAACATTTCCTACCTGACTCTTCTGACACCCAGGGAAATCCTCTCTTCAGATTTGTATGCAAATGGCTAAAGCAATAAATAAAGTGCCGGTACTTTCAACATATCTTAATTATCATTTCAACAGCCAGAACCGCTCTTTACTGTTCATTATCATACATATAGAATCAATTTATAATTTTCTAAAATAACAGAGGGCCAAAGGGAATGATTTGTCTTAGAAAGGAGAGTCATCTTTAAACATGGTTATGACTTTTCTGATAATATGGGAAGATGTATATAATGTTGATATATGGTGTAGATCAGATTCAAAATATTAGTATTCCTTTCATGATCTCACCTCACCAGAGTGATACTGTGTAATCAGTGTTTACATCTATTTTTAAACTTTCAAAATGTTTAAGTCTCAGTGTTCTTCTAGGTGTCACAAAGAATGATCAATTTGAAATGTAGAACATTGGCAGTTAGAAGACTAGATGCTAATGTTCAATTGATGCATATGATTAATACTGATGTGTAAAATAATATGGTTGTTTACCACGAACAACTCTAAAATTTATGGTGGCAAAGTGTCCTGAACATAGTGGAAATCCAACAAAAAATAGCTATCTTAGAGACCAAATTGTAGAATAAAGAATAAAAGAATGAGAAAATCTTAAAGAAGTACACATTTAAAAATGAGTAACAGATTCAAAGAATAAAATAAAATTTGGAAAGAAATGAGAAACAAGGAAAGTAGAAGACTAGTCATTTTCTCAAGCCAGCATTAAACCACTTCGTGAGATAAATCTATCAGCCAGTACCTTTAGGACTAATCTCTTTTGAGCAGCTATTATTGTTTTGGTGAATCTTTGAGGCACAGAGGTAAACCTAAGGGAGATTTTGCTATAAAATTCTGGTAAACTTTGCCTCAATTCTCATGTTACTGCCCTGCAGGATGCTGCCATATGGCATTAGTGTTCATTCATAGTGGTCTAGGTGTCTTAGGAACCTATAAACTAGATGTAATCAAGCTTCTGAGTGTCTGTGGGAACAAACCAAATGCAAAACTGGATCAGAATAAGCAGTGATTCATTAACTGCCTTGATTATGTAAAGAATAAATTTACAAAGTTAATTGTGGGTGTGGTCGGGGCGGCTGGTCAGCTAGTACAGCTGTTATAGTTCACTGAAGCTGGCATCTGTTATGACTGACAGTGCTCCGGCCATACAGGTTGTTAAAAAGTCATGAATATCTCCTGTGGTGTCATAATGGTTATAGCCATTTTGTAGGTGGCACAATAGTTTTGCCACGTGTGGAAGACTCATGAAGTGTTTTGACCGTCATCACTTGTAATTTGGTTACAAGGCTTACTTTTTCAGGCATATAATCTTTAGACTTTTTGTTTAAATTCTGAATGAATATTTCTGAGTCCAAATATCTGCATGTTTATTGTACAAGAAATTTAAATTAAGAAAATAATCAGAGCCATATGTGAAAAAATGTATGTATATGGTCAGTCATTATAGCTTTGTGTATAGCAAAAAATTAAAAATCATAAAAATATCCAATAAGCTTGAAACACATAAAAATGTATGGGAAATCTATACGATAGAACTTTCTGTGATTTGTAAAAGATGGTATTGTTGATAGATACTTGAAGAAAAGGGACAATGTTTATAATTCAATAATAAATAAAAAGTCAGGATGTATATGATGATATAAAACAATAAAGTAGTTAACAATGGCGATCAATAGGGATGATATGGTAGGTGATTTTTACTTTATTGTTTGCACTAAATTTTCCAAATTTTCTTTAATGAATTCCAAAATTTGTAAAATAAGGGGGAAAGTTATAAGCAAAAGAAAGAAAGAGTTGGGTTTTTTTTTTTTTTTTTTTTTGAGACAGAGTCTTGTTCTGTTGCCCAGGCCAGAGTGCAGTGGCACAATCTCTCTCATTTCAATCTCCACCTCCCCGGTTCAAGCGCTTCTCGTGCCTCAGTCTCTCGAGTAGCTGGGATTACAGGCATGAGCCACCACGTGTAGCTGGTTTTTCTATTTTTAGTAGAGATAGGGTTTCGTCATGTTGGCCAGGTGGGTCTTGAACTCCTGACCTCAAGTGGTTCTCCCTATTGGCCTCTCAAAGTGCTGGGATTACAGGTGTGAGCCACCAGGCCCAAATATAGGTTCTTAAATTAAGAAATTTTAAAGATTAAGGAATGCATGTTTTTAATAAAACAAGTATATGTTTAAAAAATGTGAAATGTTTCCAGAATATAGAGCATCTAGTATGTGGCATGTATGGGATGTTACATTTTATTTAAGAAATATTGAAAGAATTACACCAGGCTGTGATAAATTTTTGATTCTAATATTTGTGGTTTACATAGAAAAAAAATAGTGGTATTAATTATGTAATGTTTTTGTCTGTGTCAATGGCAGAGCTCTGACTTGTTTCTTCACCTATTTTTCTCTTGGAAAAAAAAATAGCCTTTATTGTGAATAAGTTGAACAACTGAGAAGGGAAGGGTGTTCTCTAGAACAAGTCGTGTGGAAATGCCTTAGTGAGGAGCCTGGTTCCAGCTTTGAAAACTGAGGATTACATTGATCCTGAAGTCCTGCCACACGCTACTGACAGGGGTGCTTGCATTTGGTTTTCTTGAGAGTTCCATGCCATACTTAAAACTGGAGAAAACTGGCATAGGACAAGATAATCTAAAAAGTAAATACTTTTTATGGAACCAGAAGCTGAGCTTCCCTGTCCAGATGCAGCCTAAAAGCTGGTATCAAGTACCCAGGTATGGTTAAGAATTTTGAAAAGATAGCCAATGATAGACAAAATAATAATAATAATAAAAGGATTTTGAAGAGAAAGTGATAATTTTAGAATCTTTTATTGGTAAATTGATGCAATTATTTTCAGAGGGCAATTTTGTAATATCACCCTTATTTTAAAATATACGTACCTTTGAACTCGCGAGTCCCACTTCTAAAAATTTACTCTAAGGAGACTTGACTAACTATCAAGAATGGAAGGCATGGATCTTTTCATTAAAACACATTTTATATTAGCAAAAAAACTGAAAACAAACTGCAAATAAAACAACATGAAATGGGTAGATAAACGAATTGACAGTTATATAATGGAATACTGAGAATTTGCTAGAATAATTAGATGCATGCAAATGTACTAATAAGAGCAAATGCCTAAGTGAGCATACACATACGTGCACACTCATATACAACCCTAACAGATGCTTATGTATTCATACAACATTTCTGGAAGAGGATCCAAATGGCTGTTAATAGTAGTTACATTTGCTGTGCGTGAATGGCGGGTTGGTGAGGAGAGGGATGTTTACTTTTCACTTTATGTGCTTCAGTGCTATTTATTGTACTTTTCACCTAAAACATACATGAGATAATTTTTAAAAGAAAAGAAACAACATGTGGAAAAGAGTAACAGAGAAAAAAATCACTTGTGGCATCGAGCTAAAGATTATGTAGAAAGAGGTATGGTTTTGCCAGCCAGCACTGCAGAGCTGTACCTGATCCTTCTTCTGTATCACTAACATTTTATACTATATAATTTTTTGTTGTAGAGACCTGTCCCATGCATTATAGGATGTTTAGCAACATCCTTGGCCTCTACTCATTAGATCCCAGCAGCAACCTCCTACCTCCCACCTCCCCACATGTGACAGCCAAAAAAGTCTCCAGACATTGCCAAATGACCCTGAGGAGTAAATTCACTTCCAATTGAGAACTACTAGTCTGTAGACAAGTCCCAAATGTCATACATATTTTTAATGGTGTGTAATTTATTTTCTTCACCTACATGGTTCCTTTTTTTGTTAAGCATTTCAAATTGCACCATGACATGGGAAAGGCTCATTCTGGTGTCAGTAATGTTGCACTGTGCTTTTTGTACTCTGAATGTAACTATCCAGAGTCAATAAACTAGCTTTAGAAAATAAGCATGGATTCAATCATCTATTCAACAAAATCAATTCATTTCACGAGTATTTTCTGAAAGCCTACTATATGTCTGTCACAGAGTGATGCAGTAATTTTATAGAAAAGAAATGGATTATCCTTGTCCTCAAAAACGTTCTTGGTCTGCTGGGGAAGACATATAAAATGATAACCATTTATTATACAGTGTGATAGGGGTCAAATAGACACTTTTATAAGGTGTTATGTTGGTGTAACTAAGGAAATAAACGATAAACTTAAGCAAAATTAAATGTTATTAATTTCTTAAGTTTCCGCTTTTATTTTGAAATAATATTTAAAAGTTTATCATTAGTATCTCTCTTTTAACACATTTTCTTTTGTGTATTTTTGTTTTTCTGCAGATGCTGTAGCTATCACATGGGCTAATCCAGTTTTTCCCTCATTACCATGGATTATGCCTTTTGCTATTTCTACTTCATTATTTAGCAACTTTCTGATTTCTGTATCTGAATCATCGAGACCAATATATCTTGCGAGCCAAGAGGGCCAGGTGCCTTTGCTATTTAACACACTTAATAGACACTCCTCTCCATTTACAGCTGTGCTACTACTTGTCATTTTGGGATCCCTTGCAATTATCTTAACAAGTCTAATTGATTTGATAAACTCTCTTTTTTTCATGGGTTCTTTTTGGTCTCTATTAGTAATGATAGGAATACTAAAGTGGAGATACCCAGAACCCAACCTGTCTATACCTTATAAGGTACAATTAGATTTTCTAATTCTTTTCTGTGAGAAATAAAATATATTGTGCATAACTATATTTAAGATTGTAATCAGAACATCTATAAGCAGATATTTTGAATACTCAGTTATTGTGAAACACATAAGAATAATCTGCTCTTGGTTTAAATTTGAATTTTTATTGGCTAGGTGACTCAATATAAACTCTCTTAGATTTCATTTAATGGTTTATTAGAGAGAAAAGTAGTTATTTCGGTGATTGGACAGATCTTTATGAGTATTTTGACTAGATATCATTTTGTCTACTTAGGTCACTAGTTATGCATACGAATGTCCTCCACAGTCAGGGTCAGATTTAGCCAGTAAGAAACAGAAGAGGCAAGGAGAGGTCACAAGTGGAAACATCCGCTATTCTGAAATATCAACTTACTTTGTTGGCAAATGTCATCTTTTCAACTTTACTTATTTTGAACTGATTTTCAGTCTGGATAAAAAAAAAATTCACAGGAGAGGAGATCACCACTTAATTGTAGAAAAGGAAATAAGCAGCAAAAACTTGGTGGCATAAGAATGTTATCGGGGAAAGATGGTCCTGACACCCTGGTTATCAGAATAATAAAATAATCTTGGCTGGCTAGGTAGGATGTTCAAAGCTCTGCTTGGATGATCACCTTTAATCCGCTCAGTGATTTTTAAAAAAGGTGGATTCTATCGTTATTCCAATTTTACAGATAAGAAAACAGATTTAGGAAAGTTAGATCACTTACCCATGTTCACACAGCATGGATTAGAGCCAAGATTCAAATTTAGGCAGTCTCTTTGGAGTGTCTGACTCTTGCAGAAAACAAAATAGAAAAAAGACCTGCTGAGAGAAAGAAAGCAATGTTCTTCTCATCACCAACTATGGTTGATTTAGATTCATCCTTTCTTTCCAGTCTTCTTTTCAGCTTCTTCCATCCAGTCATCTCTTAATTGTTGTGTATTTGAGTGTTAGTTGTCAAGAACCAACTGTATTTTAAGCACCTTGCTGGGTACTCTGAGTAGAAAAAGAATTAAGACTTGGCTCCTGTCTTTGGGCAGATTATAATCTATTTGGACAGTCATGTAAACAAAAAATCTTGGTGTGATGATTGTTACCTAGTGGTCTGCAGAGGACACTCAGAGAACACATAAGGAAGAGGGATCTAATCTAGAGCAGGGCTGACGGCCATGGTCCCCTTTGGAGTGCCTCCCCAGTGTCTGCTCTCTGTACAGTTTCACATGCTGCATCTTTTAAATGTGTCTTTACTGTTTTCTGATCCACACTTTTGTTAGATCACTGATCCTAATAGATACAATTATAAAGAAGTTATAAACTGGAGGATAAATTTGTTATAAACAAATAATAGTATAAGCTAATCATTAAGAGCTTTGGGCTCAAGTCCAGTTACTTGGCTAGTAGCTGAGTTTAGTCTTGTTAGTGAACCTCGGAAGCTCAGTTTCTTCATAACTAAAATGGGAATGAATAATACCTACCTCCTATTAATGTTGGATATATTAAATAAGCTAAGGCACGCAAACAATCCAGGGTCTGACATCGATGGCTATTATTGCTTATATTATTATTCAACACAGATTTGCTTCAGAAAGGAAGGCAAAGTCAGCCCTAAGTATAAGTGGCTGAAATTTGTCTTGAATGCCCACAGGAATGCCTTTTTTTTTTTTTTAAATAGGCAGGGTTTCACCATGTTGGTCAGGCTGGTCTTGAACTCCTGACCTCAGGTGATCCACCCGCCTTGGACTCCAAAGTGCTTGGATTACAGGTGTGAAGCACCACGCCCAACCAGGAACGCTTTTTTTTTTCCCTCTCAATTATTTGATAACTAATACTGAGCCAGGAGAAGATAAAGTATCTTTTTCGGGGATGCTTTATAAACTAGAAAGAGATTCTTTTTTTTTCTTTTTTTCGAGACGAAGTCTCACTCTTGTTGCCCAGGCTGGAAAGGCTGGAGTGCAATGGCACCATCTCAGCTTACTGTGACCTCCGCCTCCTGGGTTCAAGAGATTCTCCTGCCTTAGCCTTCCAAGTAGCTGGTATTATAGGCACCCACCACCACACCCAGCTAATTTTTGTATTTTTAGTAGAGATGGGGTTTCACCATATAGCCCAGGCTGGTATTGAACTCCTGGCGCCAGGTGATCCACCCACCTCGGCCCCCCAAAGTGCTGGGATTACAGACATGAGCCACTGCGCCCAGCCAAGAAGAAATTCTTAATGATTAAACCCCAACGAATGATCCTCTAATTAAAGGGTTTTGTTTCATAAATTGTGAAAACCTGTGTTGTATCTTTGGAAAATATAGATTCATATCAGTTATATCTTTGGAGTATAGATTCATATTGATTTTCTCCCTAGGTTGGGTAATGTTGTAGAGAACTCATACAATTTTAACACAAAGCAGGTACCAAGGACTGGTCTTTAAGGCTTTTGGCAAAACAAAAACAAAACATAAAACGGGGAAAATTGTTTTAGCTAAAATTTTTGTCTTGATTTGTTTTGTTTGTTAATATGCTGAGCCTATAAATTTATAATATTCACCTGTCAGTATCTACCTGCGTAACAGAGGATCTGAGGATAGTCTTTCTGTTCTGTCATGTATTTCTTACTGCCTTGAGATATTTTTCAGAGAAGATTGTTTTTACTTCCATTGGGCGTTAGACACTCCCTCTTAAGCCAGGCGTGGCAGCTCACGCCTGTAATCCCAGCACTTTGAGAGGCCAAGGCAGGTGGATCACTTGAGGTCAGGAGTTTGAGACCAGCCTGGCCAACATGACGAAACCTCATCTTTACTAAAAATACAAAAATTAGCTGGGAGTGGTGGCAGGTGCCTGTAATCCCAGCAACTTGGAGGCTGAGGCAGGAGAATTGCTTGAATCTGGGAGGTGGAGGTTGCAGTGAGCCAAAATTGTGCCATTGCATTTCAGACTGGGCAACAAGAGCAAAACTCCATCTCAAAAAAAAAAAAAAAATACACATAAATGAGATCTTTGCTAAGAGTAGAATAAAATAAATAAATAAATAAATAAATAAACGACCTCTTAACAAATTCATGCTACCCAGATCAGTAAATAGTGATCTTATCAGCAAATGGTTCTAGCTATTTCCATTCATGAACAGTCAAATGCTATACACTTTAAAATAAGGTTGGCTTGGTTTGAGAAGATGACTTGCTATTTACAATTACTATTTAATATTTGCCTGCCTAATGTATCTGAGGAACAGATGTCCGAAGCACAAACTGTTAAAAAAAATAGCCTTCTAAAAAACATATATCAGATTCCAAATCAAGGTTAAACATATGATAGAACATACATGATGAAATTCCTATGGTAACTACTTTTTTCTCAAATGAAATAAATAATGTATATAAAAGTGCCTTAGACAGTGTCTGGTTTCAAAGTCACTAGGAAATTGCTTTGCATAGCTAAAGCTCTGCTTTGTGTGGCAAAAAACCTAAGTCTTGGTTTGGATAGCTTGATAGAGGGATTATGTATCTCCCATTCTCTCATTTTTTTTTTTCTGTATCCCATCCCTTTTCTACTGAATTTGTGGGGATCCTATAATAAAAGTGAATGATGAAAAATTTTAAAAGCATTCCTTCCCTTCATCTTTCCTGCGTCATTTTATTTTTTATTATTTTTTATTTTGCGGTGGACGGGGGTCAGAGAAGGTGCTGATTAGAAGATGAACAGAAAAATTCCATTCCATTTTTTTCCAGTTGGCTTTTCCCTTCTAGAAGGTAGCATTTTCTTTCCTTCCTTCCTTCCTTCCTTCCTTCCTTCCTTCCTTCCTTCCTTCCTTCCTTCCTTCCTTCCTTCTTTCTTTCTTCTCTTTCTCTCTTTCCTTTCTTGAGATGGAGTCTCACTCTGTCACCCGAGATCAGTGTCATGATTTCTGCTCACTGCAACCTCCACCTCCCAGGTTCAAGCGATTCTCTTGCCTCAGCCTCCCGAGTAGCTGGGATTACAGGCACCCACCACTATGCTCAGCTAATTTTTTGTAAATACAAAAAATACCAGAGACTAGGTTTCACCATGTTGGCCAGGCTGGTCTTGAACTTATGACCTTGTGATTTGCCTACCTTGGCCTTCCAAAGTGTTGAGATTACAGGCATGAGTCACCGCACCCGGCTGCATTTTTTTTTCAAGCTAATAACTATTTTAGAAGCATGGGGCTGGGCATGGTGGTTCATCCCTGTAATCCCAGCACTTTAGGAGGCTGAGGCAGGTGGATTACTCAAGGTTAAAAGTTCAAAGCCAGCCTGGCCATATGGTGAAAACCTGTCTCTACCAAAAATACAAAATTAGCTGGGTTGGTGGCAGGCACCTGTAATCCCAGCTACTCAGGATGCTGAGGCAGGAGAATCACTTGAACTCAGGAGAGAGAGGTTACGGTGAGCCAAGATTGTGCCACTGCACTCTAGTCTGGGCAATAGCATGAAACTCTGTCTCAAAAAAAATAAAAGAAGAAGTATGAGTCTTAGGTTAATTTTCTTTGAGTGCCTTTTAAAAAAATGTTGAAGTGTCTTAGAAGAACAGCATTACTGTGTCTTCATTTGGTTTATTAACAAGTGTGACCTACTGGGAATGATGTAGTTGTATATAGGGTGTGTAATAGATAGCTGAGTGGATAGCATCCCAGGAGTCACACTCATCCAGTATCATTTAATTTAAAGAATTCATCTGCATAGCTTAGAGTTGTAAAAGGTCTGGTTTAGAGATGTCTTCAGAAAGTGGGAATGTGGGAAGATGTGGGAAGATGTCCAGTGACCTTCATTATCCAGCTCTGTTCCCTGTCTTCCTTTATACCTCAGAGGTGGCGTCCACAGATGTCAAAGGACTTGTCAAGTTTGAGGAACTATCCCCTGGTGTGTTGGTTAGTTTTATGTATCAACTTGGCTGGGTCATGGGGCCCAGACATTTGGTCACACATTATTCTGGATGTTTCTGCAAGGGTTGTTTTTGGATGAGATTAACATTTAAATAGCTGGATTTTGAGTAAAGCACATTGTCCTTCCTATTGTGGGTGGGCCTCATCCAATTAGTTGAAGTCCTTGTTAGAACAAAGACTGACTTCCCTAAGAGGGAATTCTGCCAGCAGATGGCCTTCAGACTTGAATTGCAACATCAGATCTTTCATGGGTCTCTAGCCTGTCAGGGCACACTACAGATTTTGGACTTGCCAGTCTCCATAATTCTGTGAGCCAATTCCTTAAAATAAATTTTTCTCTGTCTCTCTCTCTCTCTTTTTCTTTACCCATATATACTTCCATTGGTCTGTTTCTTTGGAGAAGCCAATAACATATCCAAGTTAGCAGCATAGATAAGTAGATAGCATACTACTTATTTATTCCTAAGACAGTTGCCTTATGTGGGCCTCATGGTTCAACATTCCCTTCATGTAAACCTCCACTGCATTTAGACAGCTGCCCAACTTCCCTCTTCCTATGAGCCTTCAACATACTATGTGGCAAAATAGTTCCTGAGCTAATTTCACAGAAGCCATCCACATTTTATAAATTCAGGATCAGAGCTTCAGATTCTGGAGACCTGGAAGGTATTTAAATTACAAGTGACAAGAATCAAAGATCTGATTGACATTAGATTTAGGAGAAATCTTAAATGTTTACAGTAGCCCCACAAAGTAACTCGCTCATCTGTATACTCCCAGGGATGGGAGAATCACTACTTGCTAAAGATGCTGGTGCTATCTTTGGACAGCTTTGCTTTCCAAAAGCTTTTTTCTTTTTTTTTTTTTTTGAGACAGAGTCTTGCTCTGTCACCAGGCGCCAGGCTGGAGTGCAGTGGCGCGATCTTGGCTCACTGCAACCTCTGCCTCCCAGGTTCAAGCAATTGTCCCGCCTTAGCCTTCCGAGTGGCTGGGACTACAGATGTGCGTCACCACACTCAGCTAATTTTTATATTTTAGCAGAGATGGGGTTTCACTATGTTGGCCAGGATGGTCTCGATCTCTTGACCTTGTGATCTGCCCGCCTTGGCCTCCCAAAGTGCTGGGATTACAGGCATGAGCCACCGCACCCGGCCCAAAAGCTTTTTCTAATAATATGAAGCTGCAATGCAATTTCTATCTATTGGTTAAGTCTAATCTTCTTTGACATGACATCCTTTTAGATATTTGATAATAGCCATTTTGTAGCTCTGTGTCTTCTCTAGATTAAAATCTCCCAGTAGTCCAAAGTTGCTGCTTTTGAAAATGTTGACTCCTCCACACCTTGCCAGGCCCTTTTTAATGTAAAATGTCTTAAATTTTTATGCTGTATACAATGCAGTTTTTCCAGACATGGTCTGACTATGGCAGAGCAGAGTAGAGCTATCATTTCCTTTGTTTTAAATATTCCAGTTTTGTTCACTGTTTTGGCACCACTATACACTTAAACCTTCTAAGTCTTTCATGTAAGTTATGGCTGAGACATGCCTATTCTAAGACTGTGTGGGACATTATGTCGGCAAGTCTAATAGATCAATACAATTTCTCAGGGAAACTTCTGTTCCACAGCAAGATAACAGGAAATTGGCTGATGGTAGCAAGAGAGGACTTATAAAATTTCTAGACTTCAAGGAAAGTTGCAACATGACTTTCATTATATTTTTTTATATTTTATATTATTTTTGGAAATAAGGCCTTATAAAATATTTGTGTGATAAATTTTCTGCTTTGCAATTTTTTTGTTCTACTCCCGAACACCAGTAATTCACCTTCCTGCTATATTTCCTTTAAGAGGAGTCTATTGGGAAACCAACCATCAAGAATTTTTTTGATGATGTCAGGCAAGGACTTATTTGCCACACTCTCTGAACTGAGGCTAATGGTACTTACCTATTTGACACAGGTGTGCTGTGAAGATTAATGACTTGTGTGTGACATACTTTGAAGTTGAAAGTAATCACTTTCTTACTGTATATATAGGGCCTCCAAGGTGTTATCTCTTGTTTGTATCATGAAATTTGCAAAGCAGACACTACCTGAAAAGCTTCTACCTCCTCTCTATTCAGAACAGGTTTATTTTTATTATTCTATTTTTTTTTTTTTTATTGAGACAGAACCTCACTCTGTTATCTAGGCTGGAGTCCATTGGCACAATTTTTGCTCGCTGCAACCTCTGCCTCCCAGGCTCAAGTGATCCTCTGACTTCAGCCTCCCAAGTAGCTGGGACTACAGATGCATGCCACTAAGCCTAGCTAATTTTTTTGTGTTTTTGGTAGAGACTGGGTTTCGCCATGTTGTCCATGAATTCCTGAGCTCAAGTCATTAGCCTGCCTTCACCTCCCAAAGTGCTGGTATTACATGCATGAGACTTTGAGCCTAGACCAGAACAGACATCAATAGCTTTGTAAGATTGTATTAATTTCCCGGAGCTGCCATAAGAAATTATCACAAGTTCAATTGGCTTAAAATAGCAGAAATCTGTTCTTTTGCAGGAGGTCAGAAGTCCAAAATCATCCTAAGCAAATTAATGCAAGAACAGAAAACCAAATACCACATGTTCTCACTTATAAATGGGAGCTAAACATTGGGTACTTGTGGACAGACAGATGGCAACAGTTGATACTGGGGACTATTAGAAGGCGGAGCAGGGAGAAGGGTAAGGGTTGAAAAACTAACTACTGGGTGCTATGCTTAGTACCTGGGCGATGGGATCATTTGTACCCTAAACCTCAGTACCATGCAATGTACCCAGGCAACCAACCTGCACATGTACCCCTAAATCTAAAATAAAAGTTGCAAAAGAAATAGATAAAATTTAAAAAAATCTCCTTCTCCTTTGTCTCATAAGGATACCAGTCATAGGATTTAGGGTCCACTCCAAATCCAGAATGTTCCTGTCTCAAGGTCTTGAACTTACAGCTGCAAGGATCCTTATTCCAAGTAAGGTCACATTCTGATGTTCTCTGTAGATCTGTTTTTAAGAAGGCATTATTCAACCCACAAAACTAGGTCCTCCTAGTTATCCAGTTCCATTCCCAGATCATGTGGTGGCCTTATTCAGCCATAGAGGCTGATTCAAGAAGGCCACCCTGATTTTGCTTCCCTTTGTAGGTTGTAACTCATCTGCATGTTGGAGTTGGAACTAAAATATGAAATCTGGAAAAGTCTCAAACTTCATCCCAAGTAGTACTGTGACCTTCCATATTAACAATGTCTCCTAAAACGGCAGGATCAGTATTTCAAAAGAAACCTTAAACTAGACTTGAGAAACAGCCAGGTAATCTCCAGAGCTGGATTATTCTGATCCTATGCCTGAATGTCCCAGTGGACAAAGATTATTAGGTATTCTTGACAATCAGGAACCTGGACGTTGCTCTTTACATCATGTTTTTCTATATTGACTAATGATGTGGTTGAGAAGGAAATAATTGTGCTTCAGTGAATCTGCTCACATCTTTCCATTAGGCCTAGTCCTCTCTGAGATGACTTCTCTCTGAGTTGCTGCTTGTTCAGTACCTTGTATATGAAGCCGGTAGGAAGAAAAAAGTCACGTTGCTTAAGTGTCAGCTCTGTGCCAGAGGGTTAGGAATGCTGGAGGATTCCCCAGAATACAGCATATGTGCTTATTTTCAAGCATGAGAAACAAACTACCTGAATGTACAGAAGTCACAGTAACTTTATAGGGAAGAGAGTTTCAGAATTGTAATTCTAAGTAATGGACTTCTGTTACTTTAAGGTGAAGGAAAAAATAAGAGTCCCTTTATCTAGCTGTAAAGCGAAAGTGAGTTATTTCTCACATCTTTCCCAGGTGTAACAAATGACAAGCATTCTTCTTTTTCTTTTTTAAAATTTCACATTGTATTTTAGATTAACAGGTACACGTGTAGGTTTGTTACATGGATATATGGCATAATGCTGGGGTTTAGGGTGCAAATGATCCTATCATGCTGGTAGTGAGCATAGTATTCAATAGGTGGTTTTTCAGTCCATGATCCCCTCTCTCCCTCTCATCTAGCAGTTCTCATTGTCTCTTGTTCCTCTCTTTATGTCTATGTGTACTAGTTGTTTAGCTCCCACTTATAAGTGAAAACATACGGCACTTGGTTTTTCTTTCCTGCATACATTTGCTTAGGATAATGGCTTCTAGCTTTATCCATGTTGCTGAAAAGAACATAATTTTGTTCTTTTTTAGGACTGCATAGTATTCCATGATGTATATATACCACATTTTCTTTATCCAGTCCACCATGGATGGGCATTTAGGTTCATTCCATGTCTTTGCTATTGTGAATAGTGCTGTGAAGAACATACAAATGCATGTGTCTTTTGGATTGAATGAATTATTTTACTTTGGGTATATACCAAGTAGTGAAATTGCTGAGTTGAATAGTAGTTCTCTTTTAAGTTCTTTGAGAAATCTCCAAACTGTTTTCCCCCATGGCTTAACTAGTTTGCCTGTCCACCAGCAGTGTATAAGGGTTCCCCTTTCTCTACAGCCCTGCCAGCATCTGTTAATAACCACCATTCTGACTGGGGTGAGATGGTATCTCATTGTGGTTTTGATTTGAATTTTTCTAATTATTAGTGGTGTTGAGCACTTTTTTCATGTTCCTTGGCTGCTTGTACATCTTCTTCTTCTTCTTTTTTTTTTTTTTGAGATGAAGTTTCACCTTTGTTGCCCAGGTTGGAGTACAATGTCAGATTTCAGGTCACTGCAACCTCCACCTCCTGGATTCAAACAATTCTCCTGCATCGGCCTCCCAAGTAGCTGGGATTACAGGCATTTGCCTCCACACTTGGCTAATTTTTGTATTTTTAGTAGAGACGGGGTTTGGCCATGCTGGTCAGGCTGGTCTCAAACTCTCAACCTCAGATGATCCACCTGCCTTGGCCTCTCAAAGTGCTGGGATTACAGGCATGAGCCACTTCGCCTTCTTCTTTTGAGAGGTGTCTGTTCATGTCCTTTGCCTATTTTTTAATTGGATTTTTTTTTACGGTTCATTTGTTTATTTGTGGATTCCGGATATTAGACATTTGTCAGATGCATAGTTGTCAATATTTTCTCCCATTCTGTAGATTGTCTGTTTACTATATTGATAGTGTCTTTTGCTGTGCAGAAGCTCTTTGGTGTAATTAGGTCCCACTTATCATTTTTGTTATTTTGTTTTGTTTTTGTTGCAGCTGTTTTGGGGAATTTAGCCATAAGTTTTTTCCCAAAGCTGATGCTGTGAAGGGTATTTCCTAGGTTTTCTACTAGGATTTCTAGACTTTGAGGACTTACATTTAAATCTTTAATTCATCTCATGTTAATTTTTATATATGATGAGAGGTAGAGGTCTAGTTTATTCTTCTGCATACTGTTGGCCATTTATACCAGCACCACTCATTGAATAGGGAGTTCTTTACCTATTGCTTATTTTTGTCAACATTGTTGAAGACCATTAGATAGCTGTACACGTGCAGGGTTATTTCTGGGTTCTCTGTTCTGTTCCATCAGTTGGACTATGTGCCTGTTTTTATACTAGTGCTGTGCTGTTTTGGTTACTATAGCCCGATGTATAGTTTGAAGATAAGCATTCTGGAGCCTGCATTGCAGGTGTTATAAAGCATTCTGTGTTCCTGAACCTGGATTGCTAAGTGTGACATCAAAAAAGTTTAGTTCTTACAGGCCATATAAGAGCCTGATATTATGCTCATTCATACTATTCATTATTGATACCAGATATTAAGTTAGTGTTTACTTAATGCATGTGTTAATGAGCACTTCTTTCCACTTTTGTAAGATAAAAATTTTTAAATCTCCTCATTTATTTCCACTTTTACTGACGTAGCATTGATTGGACAACCATCGTTTCTCATCCATATTGCTGAGACAGTCTCCAAACTTTGTGACTCCGAACCCAACCTATTGTTAGAATCATGAAGGAAGACTTTGAAGAGCATAGATCTGAGGCCCCTGGAAAATATAATTTAATAGGTCTGAGGTGAACCACTCAAGCTTATTGTTATCTTATTATCATTATTATTATTTTAATAAGGCAGGCCAGGATTACAGTGCTCATGCCTGTAATCCTAGCACTTTGGGAGGCTGAAGCAGGTGGATCACTTGAGGTCAGAAGTTCAAGACCAGTCTGCACAATATGGTGTAACCCCATCTTGGCAAAAAATAGAAAAATTAGCCAGGCATGATGGCATACACCTATAATCCTGCTATTTGGGAGGCTGAGGCTGGAAGGTCACCTGAACCTGGGAGGTTAAGGATGCAATAAGTTGTGATCACACCACTGCACTCAAGCCTGGGTGACAGAGTGAGACTCTGTCTCACAAATAAATTTTTTTTCTAACGCAATCCCATCTGAACTGACTACTCTCAACGCTTCAAGTACAGCAATTATCTTGGGTTCTACCTTTGCCAGGATTCTGGGAATTCCCTTTGCTTCTCCTATTTCCTTTGTCCCAAGTATTTCTCTTTTTTGCTGTACTCTTTTGTCTTGAAAGGACTTATTCTTTTGTAACATCATGAAAAAAGGGTAATGAGAGGCAAATTTTATCAGATAGTCCATATCTAAAAGTGCCTATTTTATCTTGCCACTTGAGCTATGTATACAATTCTTTGGAAACAATTTTTCTTCAGATTTTTTAAGGCATTACTCCACTGACATCTACATTTTTGAGAAAATCAAAATTATTCTAATTTTTAAATTTACTTTTCTTGTCTAATTGCTCTAATTATACCTTCTAGTACATTCTCATTCCTAATCTTTTGTAGATGGCCTGTAATTTCTTTTTTCCACCTGTTCTTAAAACTCAGGATTAAAACTTTTTTTGTCTTCAGTATTGTGAAATTTAATAGCAACTTTCTGTGACTCTACTTTCACCCAGTGTGTTGGACCTTCAGTGGGCCCTTTCAAAATGGTAACTATTCTCTTTTGGTTTGGGAACATTTTTTTGAGTTATTTCCTTGATAAATTCCTCCTCCTTATTTGTGTTGCTCTCTTTTTCTTAATTTTTTATAACTTTTATTTTGGATCTCCTGGACTGATCTGATATTCTTATCTTTCTTCTCTTCTGTTTAATCTCCCTTCCTTTCTCCCCCCGCCTTCCTCCCCTTCCCTTCCCTCCCTTCTGCCTCCCCTCCCCTCCCCTTCCCTCCCTTCCCCTCCCCTTCCCTGCCCTGCCCTTCCCTCCTCATCCCTTTACCTTCCCTCCCCTCCTTCCTTCCTATATTAGTCAATTTGCATTGCAATACAGGAATACCTGAGGCTGAATAATTTATAAGAAAAAGAGTTGTATTCTGGCTGATGGTGCAGCAGCCTGTACAGAAAGTGTGATGCCAGCATCTGCTTGTGATGATGGCTTCAGAAAGCTTCCAATCATGGTAGAAGGTGAAAGGGAAATAAGTGCCTCACGTGGCAAAAGAGCGAGGAAGAAGTGCCAGGCTCTTTCTCACAGAGATAACTCATTACTGCTAGGACACCATCAAGCATTCATGAGGTATTTGCCCTTCTGACCCTAACACCTCCCACCGGGCCCCCACCTCCAACATCGTGAATCACATTTTAACTTGAGACTTGGAGGGGACAAAACACCCAAATCATCTCCCTCCCTCCCTCCGTCCCTCCCTTCCTTTCTTCCTTCCTTCCTTCCTTCCTTTCTTCCCCCCTTTTTTTCTTACTCTGTAGAGATTTACTCACAGTTCCCTTCTCTCCCATTTTAATTATACTTCTAATTTCCAAGGTCTTGTGTGTATTACTTTTTAACAGCATGTTGTTTTTGGCTCTTGGATGCAATATCTTCCCTTATCTTTGAGGATAAAATTAACTTTTTTCAATTTTTAAAAATGCATGGTTTAATAGCATGCCAATGTGCTTTTAAACTGCTGAGTAGAGGCTTTCCTCAGTTGTGTTATAATCCTTAATGATCTGCTCATGAGTACTAGTAAGGGACCAAAAAGTTGATGAGAAACTCTCAATGTATGCATTAGGCTAATGAACTTTAAAATGGACTCTATGGTGATCTAGGTGGACTGATTGTTAAGGAACCCTCAAAGTCAGTATCTGTAAATCTTTTATCTTGCCTGGTCATGCTGCCCAGAGAAGCTTTCCAGTCTTCTGCCTGAAGGACAAGGCTCTGACTGCTGGCTGCTGGGAGCTGGGCTGAGGAATCGGGCTAGAGACGGCAGTCTTGGCATTTAGCAATCAGTACACATAAGCCCCCAAATAGCTGGGGCTACAGGCACAAACCACCATTGTAGAGATGGGGTTTTGCTCTTGTAGCTGGAATTTAGGGGTCTGGAGAGACTGATGGGGTTGCAGGAGGATTTTATTTAATGTGGACACAGACTCAGCGGAATCGCTTCCTAATTTTGAGCAAAGGACAAATAAAATGGGGTACTTTTTATGCACCTAGGATGATGTGGCAACAACAGGTTTACAGAAGCCAGAACAAGGAACAGTTAATTAACTTGTAACATGTCTTGTGATGTACTTTACATTTGAAAAATAACATCTTGAGAAACACATTCCACACTTTTTATCTGCTTTGTGACCTTGCAGCTGGTCAGCAAGAAAAACAGGAATTTCTAGATGACTGGGAACTTTATTATGTGACTTAATTAAACATGGCCATGGTTTAAGACAGTGTTGCCGATTTTTTCTACTTCAAGCCAAAAATAGTTTGTGTTTGTTCATTTGTTTTTGCAATGGATCTTGCTATGTTGCCCAGGCTGGACTTGAACTCTGATGGCCTCAGCCTCCTGAGTGACTGGAACTATAGGCAAGCACACCACACCCAGCTAGTCAATGCCTTTAAACCTGTTTTAGCCTCTACAAATTAGAGTTAATACCTAGCACTTAGGGTTTTTAAAAGTGAAAACTAAATGAGATAATATGTTAAAAATAAGAAAAGGGGTGGGGTGCAGTGGCTCACACCTGTAATTCCATCACCTTGGAAGGCTGAGATGGGCAAATTGTTTAAGCTCAGGAGTTCAAGACCAGCCTGGGCAACTTGGGAAAACCGATCTCTACAAAAAAGACAAAAATTAGCCAGGT
The DNA here is from genome assembly GCA_963573385.1 of Cacajao melanocephalus. Lineage (NCBI taxonomy): Eukaryota > Metazoa > Chordata > Mammalia > Primates > Pitheciidae > Cacajao > Cacajao melanocephalus. Next base: position 59,826 of record CAUYLG010066653.1, read on the forward strand.
ATGGTGGCACATGACTGTCATCCTAGCTACTGGGGAGGCTGAGGCAGGAGGATAACTTGAGCCTGGGAGGTCAAGGCTACAGTAAGCTGTGACTGCGGTCTGGATGACAAAGCGAGACTCTGTCTTAAAAAGGGAAAAATTTTAAAAAGAGATAGAGGAAGTGTTTTCTCAGTGTCTGGCACTCTAAAGAAATGGTAGTTAACAATTATTTTAAATTAAGACTCCTATTTTTTTTAATTTTAATAACTGTCTTAACAACACCCATGATTTGGCCTAATGAGTGTATGCAAGTTAGATACACGCACAGCTTATTTTTCATGTCCAATATCTGGCACACAGTAAGTACTCCATAAAACTTTAAAAACAAGTAAACATAGTAGCTATACTAAGTGAATAAATAAAAGAATAGGTGGGTAAGTGAATGAACTAATAAGTGTCAACAGTTTCTAGTGACTTGATTACTTTAAATAGCTAGAAGAAACACTAGCATGGTATCCAAATAAATTCTGTAGAAAACATAATAGATACAGTTCCTCTGGAAAACAGAATAGCATGATAAATAGCAAAATATAAGTCCTGCATAGGGCATTGTGCAATGTCACTTACTACAGATAAAGTAGTGCATTATACCATGGAAAATTATCCTGGAACCCCTCATGGGAAATCTCTCTGAATTGTGTTAAAGACAGACCTTGTCTCTCACTCTATCTATCTAGGATTTTATCTGGGAATCTCACATGTTTGTGTAGCATCAAGTTTCAATTTATACAATACACATATAGCATTTTGCCATAAACAAGACTCAACAAAACAAATGGAATGTGCTGGAGAGGTTTCTACAGAACAAGATGTTCCTCATAAAACCTGTGGCCTCTATAACATTCTCTTTCTTTTCTGAACTATCGGGCTCATTCTTGGAACCACGCAGATTTCTAGCTAGAATTTCATCATGTATTGGTCCCAATCTTATCACAACAGTTTGCATTTTTAAAAGAAATACATAACACTGAAAAATAATATTTTCTGTTTCTCGTAGGAAACATGCATTGTGCTTGTTATTGAAAACTTCTGGCTCACATACCTCTTGACGTCACATCTGAACTCAAAGCCCATTCTTGTTTTGGAACTTTTTAAAAGCCTGATTCCAAGTTCTGTAGAAATCATCATTTAAAAAGCAAGAGCTCAAAACTTCGTGATGTTTTTGATGCTGATTCGACAGAATCCAAGTGACCTCAGGTCAATATAAAGGAAGTGACTTAAACCAATTGTTAAATTTGTGCAAAGTCTTCTGGAAAGAAGTAAATGATTTCTAAATATTTTATGAGCCCAAAGGCAGAATCTTAAAGCTATGGTTTTAAAAAGCCAATGCCATTGAAGAATTAATGCTGTAGTTTCTTTGGTTGTTCTTCTGGAAAGCTATCGAAAGATTATGGGCACACATGTGGTTGAGAGAAAAAAGCCATTAATGAGACAGTGCCATATGCTTTCTTTACCTTGGATCTGAGCTGAACAAATGGCTCTTGAGTCTCAAGGGATGAGTAGGCTTCAAGTTCAGTGGAAGACTCAGCTTGTGGTTTGATAAGGGCACTCGTTCGTTCACAAGTTCATGAATCAGTCATGATGGAAGAGAAAGGGTGGCTGATTTGGGTAGAACCTGACTGCATTGAATAAATATCCAGCTCTGGTGAAGGTAGTAAAATGAAGGCCCAAATTCCAATTGGTGAGGATATCCAGCCAAAGTGTTTCTAAATTCAGGTATATGAAAAGTTTGAGAATGACAATTACCACCACTCTCTACACTGGAGATGGAGCTTTCGTTTGCAGGTTCCCAGTGATGATGGCGTTGTCTATAACAATACGTCATCCTCTTAGGATTGTTGTGAGGCTTAAATAAAATTATGTGTAGCAATTGTTTAGCCTATTGTAAGGGCTCAGCAAATGTTAGTGTGTATCGTTATTATATGTGCTGTACAAAATAGCTATTGCTCAGAGACAATATCTCTATAGATTATCTCAGATGCTGCTCCAAATCAGGTGACCATAAAATAAGCAAGTCAGCCATTCAATCTGAGACATCCATGCCTTATTGATTCTTATTTGTATAATAAGATAGAATTGATGAAATAATTTCTGATGTTTTAGGAGAGAATTTCCTTTTATCTTACAAGTATCAAGGCTCTTCAAAAAATTGCTGGAAAATGTTCAGTAAAGCTGAATGAAAATGGTAATGTTGATTATTAGAATCAGAGCTTTTTGCCAAATTATGTGTCTAAGATAGTGCAGAAATAACCTGCCTGCCTCACAACCCCTTCCCTCTCTCACTACCTCTTGCCAATTTTCTATTGCATCTTTTGAATATCTCAAACAAGGCTAAGACACCGTTAGCTACTTGTGAAAAAGTTGAATATACATATTAAAGGAAATTACTAAGCTGTGTATTATTGTCATATTTTGAAAGCGTACATTTTAGAATACAGGAAAATCAGAAAGAAAAGAAAGCCTTTTAAAACTACGTGAAGAGGCAAAGGAAATAGAAACCAATCTTCAGACACAGAAATTTAATTAGCCTACTATATAGATGAAAGCATTATCTGGCTTGGAGGTCAATGATAGCACATTTTCTGTATAGTTTCTAAAGGCAAGACCTTCAGGGATTTATTTATAATGTATATTTTCTTCTTACCTTGGAAATAGCTGTTTTTCTCAACTTACTTTCTTGGTAGTGAAAATGATTTCCAAATGTCTGAGTTTCTTTTGAAAGTTATCTGATGAAGAGAATAAAATGTCAACATGTCCCTAAGTTTTATATTGGTTGATCTAATCTCCAAGAAGCAATTCTTTCAATACAGTATAAAATTGTTATCGAACCAAACCCTGACATTTTCATCTGCCTACTCGAGCTGTGTGCTGGAATGTTTCACTGGAATTTCAAACTCAGTATATACAAAATTGAACATCCTTTTACCAAATCTCCCCTATTCTCACCTCTCAGGTAGTGGCCAATATCTTCCTAGCAATGTAGACTCATAGGCGACAGTCATCTTTGAGCTGTCTCTTCTCCCACCTCCCATATTCAGTTGGTGATTTAAATTCCATCTGTTCTACCTTGACAGGTTTCTTGCACTGCTCCTCTTCTTTCTATTGCCACATTTGCTTTTCTAGAAAAAGTCCTTAATATCCTTTTCTAGCATTACTGCAATCTCTTCCTAATTAATCATCCTGCATTTAGTTGCATTCTTTTCCAATCCATCTTTCTCATTGGTGCGAGTTTCTTCTTCCCGAACCAAAGTTATCAACATGTCATTCTCCTGTTCAAAATCCTACAATGTGTTATCTCACTAAGATTAGAGCAGCATTTAAAGTTCTTCCACAATATTCACATATCATTCTAATCTTTAAAATGTCCACTATTTTTAGCCATGGGTAATGGCACACTCCTGTGGTCCCAGCTACTCAGGAGGTTGAAGTGGCAGGATTGCTTGAGTACAGGCAGTCAAGGTTGCAGGGAATTGTGATCACACCAACCTGGGCAACAGAGCGAGACTCCATCTCTATTAAAACAAAATTAAAATGTCCATCATTTTTTAGGCATCTGTGTCAGGAACTGTTAGAGGCTTCACCTGTATTAACTTTATTTCTCATTACTAGGCCAGTGTGGTAAGACTCTATCAGCTGTTTCTCACTCCTTGAGATAAGGTGGGACAAGGGTGGATGGTGGGTGCATTCTAGCTATTGAGAAGGTGCTGGTGATCAAGGATCCCTCCCATGCTAACTCAGTGGAAGAGGGTTTTGAAATACAATATGATAGCTGTCATATTACATAAGTACCTGAAGTTATGCTACTAGTGGAGATATGAATCTCTTATGTAGACTCATGGAGGGGGGCTATCAGCCTGGTTTTATATTCTTAAGGATAACCAAAGAAAAACAAACTAAACACCCAAACTCCAATCTGCATTGGAAAATGATTTTCCTCTTCTCCTCCTTCCTGAGACTTGAATCTTCCTCTTCTTTCTCACCCAGCAGTGAATACAGGGAAAGGGGAGAATGACTGTAATTCAAAACTTATGCTGGGAGGTGGGGCATGATGGCTCATGCCTGTAATCCCAATGCTTTGGGAGGCCAAGGTGGGTAAATCCTTGAGGTCAGGAATTTGAGACCAGCCTGGCCAACATGGTGAAACCCTGTTTATACTAAAAATACAACAATTAGCTGGGCGTGGTGGTGCATGCCTGTAATCCCAGCCACTTAGGAGGCCGAGGCTGTGATCATTTGAACCCAGGAGGTGGAGGGTACAGTGAGCTGAGATCATGCCATTGCACTCCAGCCTGGTGACAGAATGAGACTCCATCAAAAAAAGAAAAAAATACACCAAACTTTATGCTACGAACAAAACCACAAACCTTATGCTAGGAGCAAGCAATATTTCACAGATACTAAAGAAAGTTGAAGAATTCTAGTTGCTGGGGGAATGGAAGTGTCCAGAGTGGGGAAGGGACAAGGAAAACATGATGGGGAAAGTTGAAACTTTGCGGAGAGGTGATAAGAGGATAAGGAACAAACAGAGTGTCAATTCAGGACAATCTGCTGACATAGGAAATATTCATTTGAGGATACTCGAAAGACCTGGATAGTTCAATTGCATGTATATAATTTTAACTGTGATGAAATACACATAACATAAAATTTACCATTTTAACAATTTTTAAGTAGACAGTTCTGTCTCATTGAGTATATTTCATTTTTTTCTTTTCTTTTTTTTTTTTTTCTTGAGACGGAGTCTCACTCTGTTGCCCAGGCTGGAGTGCAGTTGCGTGATCTTGGCTTACTGCAACCTCCACCTCTCGGGTTCAAGAGATTCTCCTGCCTCAGCATCCTGAGTAGCTACTATTACAGGTGCATGCCACCATGCCTGGCTAATTTTTGTATTTTTAGTAGAGATGGGGTTTCACCACGTTGGCCAGGCTGGTCTTGAACTCCTGACTTCAAGTGATCTGCCCACCTTGGCCTCCCAAAGTGCTGGGATTACAGGCGTGAGCCACTGTGCCCAGCCACATTAAGTATATTTCACATTCTTATGCAACCATCACCTCCATCCATTTCCAGAATTTATTCATTTTCCCCCATTGAAACTCTGTACCCTTTAAACACTTAATTCCCATCCCATCTCACTGCTGTTTCCTGGCAGCCACCATTCTAATTTGTGTCTCTGTGAATTTGACTACTCCAGGTACCTCAAATAAGTGGGATCATAATATCTGCCTTTTTTTTGTGACTGGCCTATTTTATTTAGCATAATGTCTTCAAGGTTCATCCATGTTGTAGCTTGTGTCTATATTTCCTTCCCTTTTAAGACTGAATAATATTCCATTGTGTGTATATATATCACATTTTGTTTATCCATTCATCTGTGACAAATACTTGGCCAACTCCATATTCTCATATAGCTAGAATAGAGGGTAAAATGCTCCCCTTCTCCCTAAGTCAGTGTTATTTGGATTATCACTGAGATCTTGATAGGGCATCTCAACCTTTGCTTGAAATTTCCTGTGTGAGCTCATAGAAACCCCTCACCATCCCCAGGGGCCAATGCAATACCAGGTACCCGAGACTCTTACTTTTTCTGTAAGAACCGAATTCCTTACCTATCTTCTCCTTTGGCAGCCATCCTATACCCAAACCTTGCCACCTCCAAAGCCGAAAGTCAGGGCCATAAGACCCAGATACAACTACTTTCTGTAAGAAGACCCTCCACTCATTGCCAGAACCATTTTAATGCAAAGGTTTCTTAATTTTTAATGTTATAAACAATGCAGTCTTTCTAGACTATGGCAGGGCAGAGCAGAGATATTACTTTCCTTGTTCTAAGTATTCTAGTTTTGTTCACTGTTTTGGCACCACTATGCACTTAAACTTCCCAAATCTTTCATGTAAGTCATGGCTGAGGCATGCCTATTCTAAGACTGCGTGGGATGTCACCTAGGCAAGTCTGAGTTAGTAAGTGGCAGTGCCGAGAGTTGAACCTAAATCTGTCTGGATCAACACTAATACTATTTCAACCATCACATTACCTTTTACCTAGAGATAGTCAAAGTCTCCCATCAGGGAGAGAAAGCCTGAATCAGATGGAGGGAGACATGCATTGTCGGTGGGGAGGAATCAACAGTGGTGGTAGGGGCATGTTGTGTATAAAAATGACAGTGATCTTTGACTTTTAAGTGTCTCAAGCGGCTGCTTCACATTTTTTTCTCTAATATATTTTTATTATAGCCTTAAAAGTCATCATGTGGTCATATTACCTTAAAAACAAAAATATTGGTTTTAGAGAAAGTGCCCAAGGGAAACAATTGCTCCTTCTTTTCCTATCTCTTCTTCTAATAAAGAAGCATCTCCTCATTTCTGGCCTTAAATTTTACAACTTCCCTTATACATTCTGACTAAACTAACCCAAACTGATTAATTGTTCCTTCAACATTCAGTTTACTTCTTTTCAATCTATTTGTGTATAATATTCTCATCTGGAACGGTTTCCTTTGTGTCTATCTTTGTTATCAAAAGAAGCCTGAATCCTTTCTTGAAATCTCTGTTCTCCAAGCAGTAGGAATCTTCTCTCTAATGAACTCTCAGGTTCCTATAGAGAATTTAGCAAATTCTAATACGTATTATAGAAATGATGCATACGTATTTCCTCATTTCAGATTATCAGACTTCTAAGAGGCAGGAATATATTTTATTTAAGGTGTAAGTTTCAAAATGGTAAAATCATGACTCATACAAATGTAAAATAAATATGTGTCAAAGATTATGTCATTTATTAGTGAGAGAACTGGTATGATGCTAAAACTGGTTGAAATGAGAATTTGACTTACAGAGATTTATTTTCCTCATGGGACAAAATTAATTTGCATCATCATGAACAGAAATGATTTATATTGTTATCAGTTTTCTACAACTTAACTTCTATCCTCACAGACTTGCTAGAAGCATAGCCACCCTAAAAGAATCAAAGGTCACATCCCTACAGAATCCCATAATTCCAGAGGATCTCTCTGCTAACTCCCAGGATTCCACTGAAAGGACACCAAGTAGTCTCTGCTGGCCATCTCCAAGTCTTTGACAAATTTTCCTTATATTGCCCATCTTCACTTACCATAAAATGCCAAGAATGAGAGATCCAAGATGGCCGATTAACAACAGCTCAGGATTGTAGCTCCCAGTGAAAGCGCAGAGAGCGAGTGGACGCCGCACTTTCAGACGAATTTTTGTTGCCCACAGACTAGGAGATCCCTGGCGGAGGAGCCACACGGGTCGCCAGCGC